>UESW01004211.1:653790-701751 GCA_900491605.1 Calamus simplicifolius
GAATCCGAGCTGGAGACGGCTCACGCACGGCCTCACGTCAACGGCTTCCTCTTCACCCGGCCGCACAAGGGAACCTCGAGTTTTGGTGCCATTGATCGATTGGAGTGATAATCAAGGATTTTTGGAGTTTGGAAGGTTTGGAGAATTTTGGAGAGAGTATTTTGAAGATTGGATTGAAATGAACGGCGAGTCGACTCTGCCCTAGATAAATCAACCTGGGACCACTTCGAGTCGGCTCGCGCAAAGCGGGGTCGACTCCGGACAGTCACAGAAAACTCCCGACTGGAGTCGACTCGCGCCGAGAGGGGTCGACTCCGAGAGTTTCAGTCGAAACAGGAGTCGACTCCGATACTCACCGAGTCGGCTCCGAGACCATTTCAGAGAAAAAATGAAATTTCTGAAATGTGTCCGAAATTTGATCTTTGATTAATCATTGATATGATTCAATTAGATATGAATTCTAGATAAGATTTCCTTAAAGATCAAATTTGAAAGAACTTAGATAAAATTTCCTTAGGGGTTTCAAATGGATCACAAATTCCTAACTCTCCTCTAAGATAACAAAATCTTTCTTCATTAAAGGTTTTGTAAATATGTCAGCTAATTGTTCTTCAGTGTTTACATAATCTAAACAAATTTCATCATTAGCTACATGTTCCTTATAAAATGATATCTAATTTCTATGTGTTTTGTCTTGAGTGTTGAATTGGATTTTTAGTTAATTGATTGCGCTAGTGTTATCACATCTTATGGGTGTTTTATCAAGTGTGATACCATAGTCTTCAAGTTGTCGCTTAATCCATAGGATTTGCGCACAGCAACTTCCAGCTGCTACATATTCAGCTTCAGTAGTTGATAATGCAACTGAATTTTGCTTTTTGCTAAACCATGTGATTAAGTTACTTCCTAAGAATTGGCATGCACCACTTGTGCTTTTTCTATCTAATTTATCCAGCATAATCAGAATCTGTATGCAATTAGGTTTAATGTGGAGTCTCTAGAATACCATAAACCTACATTTTTTGTTCCATTTAGATATCTTAAATTCTTTTAACAGCTATTAAATGTGATTCTTTAGGTTCAGATTGAAATCTAGCACATAAACATACTGAAAACATAATATCTGGTCTACTTGCTGTTAAATAAAGAAGGGATCCGATATACCTCGATAATACTTTTGATCAACCTTTTTACCTTCTTCATCTTTGTCCAGCTTGCATGAAGGACTCATTGGAGTTCCGAGGGGTTTCATTGTTTCCATACCAAACTTTTTGAGTAGTTCTCTTGTGTATTTGGTTTGGTTGATAAAGATTCCCTCTTTGCTTTGTTTGATCTGGAGTCCAAGGAAGAAGTTGAGTTCTCCCATCATGCTCATCTCGAATTCTCCCTGCATCAACTTTGCAAATTCTTGACAAAGAGAATCGTTAGTAGCACCAAAATAATGTCATCTACGTATATTTGTACTACAAGTAAATCTTTACTTTTCTTTTCAAAAACAAGTTTTATCAACATTTCCTCTTGTAAAATCATTTTCTATTAAGAATTTACTTAACCTATCATACCAAGCTCTAGGTGCTTGTTTCAAACCATATAAAGCTTTGTGCAATTTAAAAACGTGATTTGAAAATTCGTGATCTTCAAAACCTGGTGGTTGTTCTACATAAACTTCTTCATTTATAAATCCATTTAAAAATGCGCTTTTTACATCCATTTGAAATAAGTTAAAATTCATATGACATGCAAATGCAAGTAATAGCCTAATGGCTTCTAATCTAGCTACAGGTGCAAAGGTTTCATCAAAATCAATACCTTCCTCTTGATTATATCCTTTAGCAACCAATCTAGCTTTGTTTCTAATTACTATGCCATTTTCATCTAGTTTATTTCTAAAAACCATTTTGATCCTATTACTGAATGATTTTTAGGTCTTTCAACTAAAGTCCAAACATTATTTCTTGTAAATTGATTTAGTTCTTCTTGCATTGCTAACATCCAATTATTATCTTTTTCAGCTTCTTCAATAGTTTTAGGTTCAATTTGTGATACAAATGCAAGATGATTACTAATATTTCTCATATATGATCTAGTTCTTATTCCTTGAGATGGATCACCTATAATCAATTCCTTAGGATGACTATGAGCATATCTCCAGTCTCTTGGAAGATCTATATCATTATGATCAATATTGACATCATCGTCCTTATGTGAATCATCATCTTTAGCTCTTGTTCATGATCAGAAGATACTTCAATATTAAGTTTTTCAAGATCTTTTTCAATTATGTTTGTATCTTCCTCATCATCAATCTTTTCAGATCCAGTTGCTAAAGATTCATCAAAAACTACATGAATGGATTCTTCAACTACTAAGGTTTTCTTGTTAAAGATTCTATATGCCTTACTAGTTGTTGAATAACCTAAAAATTCCTTCATCAGATTTAGCATCAAATTTTCCTAAGTTGTTTTTACCATTATTATGAATGAAACATTTACATCCAAATGCATGAAAGTATTTTATATTTGGTTTTCTTTCATTCCATAATTCATAAGGTGTTTTCTTTAATATTGGTCTTATTAAAGCTCTATTTAAGATGTAACATGCTGTGTTAATTGCTTCCGCCCAAAAATACTTTGGTAGTTGCTTTCGCATAGCATGGTACGGGCCATGTCTTCTAGAGTCCTATTTTTCCTTTCAACTACACCATTTTGCTGTGGAGTCCTAGGGGCTGAAAAATTATGATTAATTCCATTTTCAGCAAAAACTTTCAAATAAGTGATTTTCAAATTCTGTTCCATGATCACTTCTTAGAGATACTATGGTAGTGTTTTTCTCATTTGTGACTTTCTTGAAGAATTTCAGGAATATCGAGAAAGTCTCATCTTTGTGAGCTAAAAACATTACCCAAGTATATCTAGAATAATCATCTACAATCACTAGACCATATTTCTTTCCTCCTAGACTTGTGGTTCTAGTTGGTCCGAAAAGATCCATGTGAAGTAGCTCTAAAGCCCTAGAAGTTGAAACAATTTTTAGATTTGAAAGAACTTCTAGTTTGTTTTCCAAATTGACATGCATCACATATTTTGTTATTTTCAAAATCTAGTTTAGGTAATCCTTTAACTAAATCCATTTTAATTAGTTTTGAAATAAGGTGTGTGCTTGCATGACCTAATCTACGATGCCACAACCAACTAATTTCATTTATGTTAGCATTGTCAGCAATTAAGCAATGATCACTCAAGATAATTTTTCTAATCAACCAAGTAAACATTGCCATGTCTATAACCAGTAAATACAATGCTATCATCAATAGAATTAGTTACAGTGCATACAGAAGATTTAAATGAAACATTAAAGTTTTTATCACATAATTGGCTTATACTAATTAGATTATGCTTCAAACCATCAACATAAAGTACATTATCAATAAATGTAGATGGAGTTATACGAACTTTACCAAGGCCCATAATTTGACCTTTACCGTTATCGCCAAACGTAACAACTCCACCTTTCTTTTCTTCTAGGGTGATGAATTCATCTTTGTCACCCGTCATATGTCTTGAGCAGCCACTATCAAGGTACCACTTTTTCTTTGATCTTTTGGCTACAAGACATTCCTGCAATATAATCAAACTTTATGTTTAGGTACCCAAGCTTTCTTGGGTCCTTCATGGTTAGTAGCAACAAAAATTGTTCCTTTCGGAACCCATATTTTCTTTCCTTTAACATTTAACTTTTTATTATTTAATTTTGCATTCAAATGATTTATGACCTTTTTCATTACATTTAAAACAAGTTATATTACTTTGGTTGCTTTTACAAAAATATTTTTAATGATTTTTGTTTCTTAATGTGTTATATCCTAAACCTGCTTTGTCAAAAACTGCTTTTTGACTATCTAAATCATGTTAGTTTAGTTGAACTTAAGTAAATTTCTCAACAATGTCTTTATATTTTTAACATTTCTTTAAAATCTTTTTCATTAGAGATTGATTCTTTTCTTTAATTTTTTATTTTCAGATTTTTTCTTTTATTTTAAGCTTTTAATCATTTTTCAAAATTTTATACTTCTTTTTCAAAATTTAAATCAATCATAAGTTCATTGAAAGCCTCAAACATTTCATCAAATGTAAATTCATCATTTGGTTTCAGAACTTACCTCATTGTCGTTGTCGTCCGCCATGAAGCAATTTGCAACTTCTTTTGTTCTTCTTCTTCGGAAGAAGATTCTCACTGTCAGTCCAAGTTGCCATGTATGCTTTCTTTTTTTCTTGTAGGCCTTTTTCAGCAAAGGACAATCATATCTAAAGTGCCCTGGCTTTTTACACTCATAACACTAAGGGCTCTTTCTCTTTTTCTTTCTCCTTGTCCTTTTCTTATCCTTTTCTCCTTCCATTGCTCCAAATTTCTTTTTATGGAAGGGCCTCCTTTTTTCATAAACTTCTTGAATTTTTTGGCCAAGAGAGCAGTTTCCTCATCATCTTCATCATTACATCACTGCTGCTCTCTTCCATTTCTGCAGCTTTGAGGGCAATGTTTTCTTTTTTTTTTCCTCCTCAACATGCTGCTTCATTGTTAGCTCGTGGGTCATTAAGGATCCTAGAAGCTCCTCTAAAGGTAATGCATTGAGGTCCTTTGCTTCTTGGATAGCAGTGACTTTGCTTCCCACGATCTTGGTAGTGACCTAAGAATTTTGCGCACAAGATCAGCATTAGTATAATTCTACCAAGACTTTTCAAACCATTCACAATATCAGTGAATCTAGTGAACATGCATGTGATGGTTTCAGTTTGTTCCATGTAAACAATTCATATTTATGAACCAAAATATTTATCTTTGATTCTTTTACTTGGTTTGTTCCTTCATGTGTTATTTCCAACCTATCCCAAATTTCTTTTGCGGAATTACATGTTGAGATTCGGTTGAATTCATTTGAGTCTAAGGAACAATATAAAATGTTAATGGCTTAGCATTTAGTTGTGCCATTCTCCTATCATTATCATTCCAATCCCTTTCGGGCTTAGGAACAATAGTGCCATCAATAAGGTGTGTGGGTGTACTAGGTCCATTATTATTACTCCCCACAATTCATAGTCAGAAGCTTGAATGAATATTCTCATTCTAGCTTTCCAATATGAATAGTTTGGTTCCATTAAATAAAGGAGGTCGATTCGTAGAATGACCTTCAGCAAAACATGAACCACTTTGTGTTGCCATAAGGATCTTTAGCCCTTGATCGTGAGATCAAATTCTAAATGAGCACTTGCTCTGATACCAATTGTTGGCCCAGATGGCAACCCAAGAGGGGGGGGGTGAATTGGGTTCTTAAAAATTTAAGACTTTTTAAATTTTTAGTTAAGATGTGAAGGCAAATGAAATAAATATAAAGCAAATAAAGAGAGATAGAGAAGAGAAATATGAGCACGGCAAACACAAGAAATTTTATAGTGGTTCGGTGCAACCAACACCTACGTCCACTCCCAAGATTCACTTGGGTCCACACTATAATCTCTCTAGATTACAGCCGAGTTGTTTTCCAAGCTCACAACTCAAACTTGTTGTTTTCCGGGTGCACAACGAACCCAGCTGGTTTTCAAGGGCTTACCAGCACAAAACCCTAACCCAAGCTTAACCAAGCTTGAACGAGGTAAACTACCTCCACTAGTTCAATCCCCCAGATTGAATAGCAAAAATAGAAATAGTGTTTAACAAGGCTCCTTAATGAGCAGATAAACAAATGTAAAATAGAGTTTAGAAAGCCTGATTTGCAGTTGGTTGGCTTTGGCTTTTCTTCTTTTCTTCAACTCCTTTGAAGTGTTGAATCAGGCCTCAGCAAGATTCTTCACGGAAGATTTTGGAGTTGATTTGAAGCTTTTTCTCTTTTCTTTTGTTGAAAATCCTTGATTCTTAAATGCTTGGATTTTCTTTTGACTCTTGGATTGAGCTTGAACAGAAGGAGCTTCCTTTGATTTCACTCTTTTTTCACTCTATTTTGAATCACGGATTTTTTCAATGAAGCTCTGTTTTTCCTCTCTTTTTCTTTGAAATTTCTTTCTATTTCTCTTTTGATTTGAAAAGAGCTTCTATTTATAGATTCTGCAAAAATATCCGTTAGAGAAAGAAAAATAGCCGTTATTCAAAAATCTTACCGTTGGGCTGAGTTGTCATCGTTAAAAATCGCGCCCAGATTTGCTGGAGTCGACTCGAGCTTTTGGAGTCGGCTCGAAGTCGTTACCAAAAATAGAAATTTTAGAAAGTTTGGGGGTCGACTCACCAAAAGTAAAGTGTCGACTCCTGAAGTCGGGAGTCGACTCATGAAAAGTTGGGGTCGACTCGCAAAGTGCTCAGAAAAACATCTGGTGTCTGAGCGGAGTCGACTCGCACAGTCATGGAGTCGGCTCGACAGAATCGGGGTCGACTCGAGAAATTACGTGGGTCGACTCAAGACAGATAGATATTTCTGTACTCTGAGTGGAGTCGACTCTGAAACTCAAGAGTCGGCTCCGGAACGTATCAAAAATCAGAAAGTTTTCTGATTGACTTTAAAATCGTTCCAGATTCATTTTAAAATTGTTTTGACTTGAATTCAATAAAATTGACATTAAGAATTAATTCAAGAAGTATTTCAAAAACTCATTGATTAATCTATGAATTATAAAATTTCTTTTTGAAAGCTTAAACATTGAGCTTAAAGTTACTTTCAAAATGATTAAAGTCAAACTTTAACATTCACATTGATTGTTCAAAATAAATTCATTGCTCATGTAAATAAACTTATTACATCTTTTAATGTACTCATGGCTTTTGGTAATCATCAAAATCAAAAGGATTGGGGCATATAATTTTTCAATAATCTTCAAACATTGCCAATGGACTAAGTAGCGTTGATAGTCTTTATTTCGGGTAGTGACAATCTTGTCATCTAATATCCGTTCAATTCTTTCTCGCTTTGTGGCTGGTGGACACTCTGGGATTGGTTCACTCTCAAAGGATGGATCAGGTCCTAAAAACTCACTGGGATTCATTGTTGGTTCCTTGTATTCTACCAGATCTGAAATATTAAAGGTGGAACTAATACCAAAGTCAGAAGGTAGGTCCAGTATATAAGCATTAGGTCCAATTCTTTTTATTATTTTGAAAGGACCTGCACCACGGGCGTGTAGTTTCTTCATAGTTCCCTTTGGAAACTGTTCAGGTCTGAGCCTTATCATGACAAAGTCTCCTACATGAAATTCTTTTGCTCTTCTATGGGAATTAGCCATATGCTTGTAACTCTCATTGCTTATATGGATTTTCTCGCTAATTTCTTTGTGTAAATCCCTAATGTGTTGTGCATATGACTCAGCAGACTCTGATGTTCGTACATGCATGGGCAATGGAATGAGGTCTATTGGCTTTCTTGGTTTGTACCCATGAATAATCTCAAAAGGACTTTTTCCAGTGGATCTGTTAACTGAACTATTATAGGCAAACTCTATACGTGGCAGTAAAAGGTCCCAATTTCCAGTATGTTTTCCCACTAAACATCTCAACATATTTCCAAGACTTCTATTTACAACTTCTGTTTGACCATCAGTTTGGGGGTGATAAGTGGTAGAAAAGTTTAACTTGGTTCCTAGCAGGTGCCATAGGGTTTTCCAAAAGTAACTGGTGAACTTAACATCCCTATCAGACACGATGGTTTTAGGTAACCCGTGTAATCTAACCACTTCATCTAGAAATAACTTGGCCACTTTTGATGCATCGAAGGTCTGGGAACAAGGCAGAAAATGTGCCATTTTAGAAAATCTATCGACTACCACAAAGATGGAATCGTGTCTCCTTAAGGTCTTTGGTAGTCCCAACACAAAGTCCATACTGATGTCTTGCCAAGGTCGATCAGGGACGGGTAAAGGGGTGTATAGTCCAGTGTTTTGTTTTTGCATTTTAGCAACAGCACATGTCCTACACTGGGCTACGACTTGGGCAACATTTCGTTTTAAGCTGGGCCAAAAGAATTGTTCCTCCAAAGCTAGAATAGTTTTATTCCTTCCGAAATGGCCCGCTAAACCTCCGGCATGGATTTCCCAAATCAAGAATTCCCTAATTGAGGTTCGGGGAATACACAACTTATCTCCTTTAAAAAGGAACCCATCATGAAGAGTAAAGTCTTTGTATTCTCTAGAAGGCCTTAGACTGACAGATTCAAAAATCTCACTAAAGTCAGGGCAACTTTTATACTCTTCCTTCAACTTATCAAATCCTGTGACTTCAGTACTTACGGACGTCAAGAGCATAGAACGTCGACTTAAAGCATCGGCAACCTTATTGTCAGAACCAGCACGGTGTTTTAGAACAAAGGTGTAAGCTTGGATGTACTCTACCCATTTTCCATGCCTAGGGTTTAACTTCTTTTGGGAGCTAAGGAATCGGAGGGCTTCATGATCGGAAAATAGAACAAACTCCTGCGGTAACAAGTAATGTCTCCAATATTTCAAAGCCTGAACTACCGCATATAACTCCTTGTCATAGGTGGAATATCTCAACTTTGCGCCATTTAGTTTCTCGCTAAAAAAAGCTACCGGATGGTTCTCTTGACTTAAAACTCCACCAATTCCAATCCCAGAGGCATCACAAGCAACCTCAAAAACTTTAGAGAAGTCAGGCAACCTTAAGATTGGTGCTTGTGTCATTCTTCCTTTAATCTCAAGGAAGGCTTTATTGGCTTGTTTGGTCCATTCAAAATTTCCTTTCTTAAGACAATCCGTGATTGGAGCAACAATGGTGCTAAACCCTTGGATGAATCTCCTATAGAAGGTGGCAAGACCGTGGAAGCTACGGACGTCATGTATGTTCTTGGGTTCGGGCCACTCGACTATGGACTTAATTTTCTCGGGATCAGCAGAAACACCATTAGTAGTAACAATGAACCCTAGAAAGGTTACTCTGTTAGTCATGAATTCGCACTTCTTCAGATTGGCATATAGATTTTCCTTTCTAAGGGTGTAACAGACTTGTCTAAGATGATCTAAATGGTCTTCCCTAGTCTTACTATAGATGAGGATGTCATCAAAATATACTACAACAAATTTTCCCATGAAAGGTCTTAAAACTTGAGTCATGATCCTCATAAATGTACTAGGGGCATTTGATAGACCAAAGGGCATAACCAACCACTCATAAAGACCATCCTTAGTTTTGAATGCAGTTTTCCACTCATCTCCAGGTTTGATCCTAACCTGGTGATAACCACTCTTAAGATCAATCTTGGAAAATATAGTGGCTCCGGTCATCATGTCAAGCATATCATCAAGGCGAGGGATAGGAAATCGATACTTGACCGTAATTTTGTTGATGGCATGACTATCGATGCACATTCTCCAAGTGCCATCCTTCTTCGGGGTCAGTAGGGCAGGTACTGCACAAGGACTTAAACTCTCCCTAATAAACTTTTTCTGGAGGAGATCTCCAACTTGTCTTTGTAGCTCAGCGTGCTCAGTAGGATTCATTCTATAGTGAGGTAGGTTAGGCAAGGTGGCTCCTGGGACTAGATCAATTGTATGTTGAATATCCCTAAGTGGGGGCAGGTGATTGGGTAAATCTTCTGGGAATACATCCTTAAAGTCTTCTAAGATCTTTGTGACTTCTTGAGGTGGTTCCTTAGGATCTTCATTCCGACTTTCTTTAAGTGCCAAAATCCACATAGGTGATCCTTCATTGATTTCTTTCTCTATTTCCTTGACACTGATCAAATTCAGATCTTGTTTCTTCTCTTTCAAATCACTAGACCCTTTCTTGATATTGTCCTTAGGTGGGGTCGAGTTAATGATAAGCTTTTTCCCTAGATGGTTGAAAGCACAAGAATTGGATTGACCATATAAAGTTGCATCATGATCATACAACCAAGGTCTACCCAAAATGATGCTACTTACGCCCATGGGTAGTACATCGCACCAGACTTGTTCATGATAGGATTGGATTTGAATGGGAACTTGACATCTGGATTTAATGGGAATGGATGTTGAATCTATCCAAGAAACTTTGTATGGATTGGGATGGGGAACAGGGGTCAAGCTTAAATTCTTAATGGCTTTAGTGGAAATAGCATTCACACAACTCCCATTGTCTATAATGATTTTATAAACCTTCTCCCCTATCTTAACAAATGTTTGGAGTATATTAGTTCTTCTCCAATCCTCCTTTTCCTTTGTTTGGGTCAAAATTCTAACAACACCCAAAGTCTCATCATAATCAATCTCTTCTTCCTCTTCATCATATTCATTGATCAGATTGGATTCAGCCTCATATACCTCTTTTTCAAACTCTTTAGTATCTTCAGGGTCCTCTTCAGCTAGTTCTCCTATGTGTAGAGAACGGGCAGGGCATTGGTTGGCATAGTGTCCCTTCCTGTTACATTTAAAACAATGGACATTCGGGTTGTTACTCTTTTGAACTACAGGGGCCTTACCCTTGTCACTCGTTTGACCGGATGGGATAGTAGGAGTGGGGTGATTTGGTCGCATTTGGTTGAACCCTGGTTTCTGAGTAGGGGTGCTAATCTTACTTAGTTCGGGTCTTCTGACTATCGGTCCCCTTTGAAACCTTTCACAATCTCTGGCTATTTGATAGGCTTGGTCTAGGTCAGTGATTTCTCTTAGAAATAATTCCTTTTGAATTTCTTCACGCAAACCGGCTCTAAACCTAGACAATGTTACAGCTTCTGATTCATCAATGTTACACCTCATCGCAAACTCATCAAACTTGGTAATATATTCAGACACAGTCTTATTGCCCTGGTATAATCTTTGCCACTGATCTAATAGTCTTTGGTGATAGGACATAGGGACATACTTTTCCCTAAGCTTGATTTTCATAGCTCTCCAAGTGGTTATGGGCATGTCTCCTCTTTGCCTAAGCATTCGCCCGATATTCTCCAGTATAACCTAGCCTGGCGGACTAACCTCAGTTTGGCAAACTTATACTTTCTCTCCTCGGTCATCTCATACCATTCAAAATATTGATCCATTTCTCCCTCCCAGTCAACATAAGCTTTAGGGTCTAGGCTTCCATCAAAGATAGGAGCCTCTAATCGAATGTTCCTCATGGCTCTTTCATCTTGATCTAAGTAATCCTGGTGAGGTCGCCTAGGGATACGATCAGGAGTAAAGTCAGGCCGATGGACTCGACGGGCTTCTTCCATGAAATCAGGATCAAGTCTCCTTGGATTGTATTCAGGGATGTGCACATGATATTGGGCTCTTGGACCTCGAGGAATTGACCTAGATGATTCAGGTTCGATGGGGATCCTTTGAGGCTCTTCAAGGGTCTCAACTCTATCTTTTACTTGACCTAATTCTTTGTTGATTTGCCCTAATTGCTCAGTTACAGTGTCTAACTTTTCAGTCAGGGTCCTCATAAAGAGTTCAAGATTAGGATCCATAGGTACAAACCAAGAAAGATAGAACTTTTGACCTATAAAACAAGAAGTACAAACCTAGCTTCTAGGGCTCCTAAACCTAGAAGTTCAAAATACAAGACTTGACTAGGTACTAGTTAAGGATGCAATTACCTTTGTCACTGGCCAGGTAAGAGGTGGGAATGCGGGAGGCCCCCCTTGCTTTCGCAAGGACCCAATTAAAGAACCGCAAGTCCGCTTAAGGCATTTGCCATTAGACCTCTAGTCTTAGACACCAGTTTCTAAGAATAATTACAAACTCAAATAGTGCTTTGTCTCCTCTTGCACTTGAACCCGACTTGTTGGTGTCCTTAATTTAGGTGCATACTTGATTTTAATTAAGGCTTAGGTCAATGCATAATGAGGATGGTTGTTGTGGGCTAAGGAAAGGTTATTAACTCCTCCCCTTATGTTATATTGAATGCCCTTAAGATGGTTTATGTATATATGGATGCACACAATTTCAGCAATTAACTAGCACAATCGACTAGACTTAGTACAATTAAGTGAAATTTAATCTAATTTTAAAATTCAGCAAATGCAAACTTAAATTGAGAAATTCAAATCTTGAAGTCTAGATTTCAGAAGCTAATTTTTTTAAATTTAAAATTTAGATTAAAATTTCATTCTTGGAGGTAAAAGTGGTTAAATAAAATTTGCAGCTTCTAACTAACCTTCAACTAACCCGGTTTTGAAAATTTAAATTTAAAGTTTTAAATTTTCAAAAATTCAAAATAAAAATTGAATTAGTTAGATCTCAGAGTGAAAATCCTAGATTTTGAAATTTGAATTCAATTTTTTTTTAAATTTGGTTGAGGAAGTTGTTATGATAGTAGTTGCTAGAAGATTCTAGCAGCTTAACAAACTCTCTACTACCTATTTCAAAATTTAAATTTTAAATTTAAAAACCCCTCTAAATTCAAACTTTAAGTGAAAATAACAGAATTTGAAGTCTAAATCTCAGATCTCAAATTAAAAATTATTTTTTTTTTTTTTTAAAATCAAATTTAATGGAGGGAACCAAAACAGTCTTCCAGAAAACAACCTAAGAACTCGAATTTTTTTTATTCCAAAACTCTAAAATATATTTTTTTAATTTTAGATTTAGGAACCTAAAGTCCTAAAGTGCAGCAAATGAATTTTTATTTATTTTTTAACCCTTAAAAAATTACAAAAAAATTCATGAAATCTCGGACTAAAACTAGAACAGAAATTCCAGCAACTTACAAGCTTAACTTAGAGACCAAAGCTCTGATACCAAAGCTGATGGGGCACAAAAAAAAATTGGTGGAATGAGGGGATGGTGATGTGTTCTAAGTGATTACCACCCTTAATGAACATTTGAGCCCAAGCTATGGCTGAATTCATGCATGGGAGAAATGAAGAACATCAAACCGGAAGCAGAAATCTAAACACCCTTGTGCAAGCTTCTTTCAAAGAAATAAAAAGATTAGGATCTAAAGGTATGGAAACCTTCAAACTAAGTTAAGCACCTTTAAAACTTCAGATCTAAAGGACCAAGAGGTTTTTTTTTTTTTTTCAACAATGAAGTAAGATCTTAAAGTGGAAGGGATGCACTCAACACTCAAAGAATTGAGGGTTGGTTGACAAGATCTACACTCCTTACTTAAGAACTCACCTTGGCACTTGATCCTTGACGTGGAGCCATCATCCTCAACTCTAACATCCTCAAGAGAACCTGCAAGTGATCAGAAGTAAGACCGTGGAGGCAAAGGAATTGAAGGAAATAAAAAAAATCGAACAAGGAAAGGAAGGATTTGAAAATTTTGCTGAGACTTGTCCTTCTTCTTCCTGAAACTATTATGGAACCTTGGTAGAATGGTTTAGAGTAGCAAATTGGGCCTCTCACCCTCTCCCTCAAGGAGTGACCTAGATCTAAGACTAGGGAAACATGAGCCTCAACTCAAACTAAGAGCATCTCACCCTCTTCATACTCAAAGATGAACAAGGCACTTGGCAAAAAAAATCAAATAAACTTGATTTTATTTCTCAAACTTCATATCTACAAGAGGGAAAGCTTGGCCTATTTATAGGCCAAAGGACTTCCAGAAATTTCAGCCCAAAAAACTAAAAGATCATAACAATCTAAGGATTAGTTATGATATAGCTAACTAATTACAATCAATCCCTAACAAATTTGGTTGCACCAGCTTCCATGTGGCACCTCCTTAGTTTGCCATGTGTCATCATCAGATACCTCCATGTGTCCTCCAAGATTTGACTTCTAAGTTGCCATGTGTCATCATCAGATACCTCCATGTGTCCTCCAAGATTTGACTTCCAAAGAGAAGACTTGATGTCTTGATAGCAGTGTTGACTCAAGGCAGGAAGTGTCGATACTTTGAGACTTGGCAGAAGTTGAAATTTTGCAGCATGAGTTGCCAATTGAAACTCTTGGCTCGAGTAAGTGGAACATGTGGAAAGTAGATTAACTACAAAACCAAAGAGTGTCAGTCTACAACCTTTTCTTCTTGCTGATATCCCCATCACTCCATTTTTCTCATTTCATAAATATGCATACAGCTATAAATCCAAAGATTTATAAATTAAATATTTTATAAAATCATGATAATTGGCTTACTTACCTCAGTATGCTATTTCAAACTGTAAACCAGCTATTTGGATATCTGGGTACCTACAGCATCATTTTACAGAATTAAGTCTCTAAAATTTGAATAATAAAGTATCCCTTAAATTCTACCGAAACTAATCCTGGGCCCAACTTTGGGCTCGAATCTCTCTCAATATATATGTCCAAATGGAGAAATAAAAATACCCCAAGAAACTATGATCGACACTGATCTGGGCCATATTTTTATTTCTCCATTCCTAACCCAATACATGGCTCAAAACTCAGCACAAAGGTGGCTCGTGAGCCGGCCCAGCATGGCCCAAACTAAAATAGCTTAGACGGCCCACGATCTCTTCTTCCCTGCTCAGCTCCTCTGTTTCCCGAAACAGGGGGAAACTGTGGTGGCTGCCATCACGGCCAAGCTCCCCCCCCTTCTCTCTATCTCGTTCTTTCTCTCTTTTACATCTCCGTGGCATGTTACTGTGTCGGTGGCATAGCCGGCCGGACCTCCACTGGACGCACAACCCGCGCCGGTGGAGGCCACCAGCAACCGCCCAGGCCCAGCGAGGTGGCGAGTATGCCGCCGAGCCTGAACCAATACGGGAGCCGAGCTGGCTCCCGTATAGGAGAAGGGCCACCTGGCCCTCTCCTCCTTCTCTCTCACCTCCGGTACCCCATCGGATGCTGTCTCCGGTGCCGGTGGGGCCACCGGCCAAGGCTCAGGCCCGGCAAGGCGACGGGCATGCCACCGGGCCTAAACCGAGATCAACACGGGAGGGATGCCATGGTTAGGCTCCCTCATAGTCTCTCTCTCTGACGCACAGTCCCCTCTCTCTCTATCTCTCTCACCCTCTGTCATGGTCAGAGGCTTACCAAGAATAGACACGTGCAAGGATGAAGGAGAGGGTTGCCCTCGATCTCCTTTAAAGCACCCTCGCGATGCCTCGGCTCAAGGGAATCGAGAACCCATCCGACACGCGAAGACTCGAAAATCCAAACGTTGCACCGGGTCCTAAACATCAGAAGGAAACTAGGTGCTAGGTGTCCCCAAATTAATTACCGGAGGTTACACTATCGTTTGTTTCTTTTGGGATGCCGGTTGTCTATTGCAACCAAAGCGATTTAATCACTATCTGATATGGCTGATCCAACGCTGTCAAAATAAACGATAACAGCGACTGACAGAGGCCCTCTCGGCCTTCTGAGCCCCCCTCTCGGTATCGGCCTCAAGCCACAGCTCCCGGGCCTCATGAACAGTATCTCAACCCCCGAGACCCCCTCGGTCTCGGGCTGCATGAACAGTGCTTGGCCTCAAGCTCCGCTCTCGGCCTCAAGACACAGCTCCCAGGCCTTATGAATAGTATCTCGACCCCCGAGACCCCCTCGGTCTCGGGCTGCATGAACAGTGCTTAGCCTCGAGTTCCGCCCTCGGCCTCAAGCCACAACTCTCGGGCCTCATGAATAGTATCTCAACCCCCGAGACTCCCTCGGTCTCGGGCTGCATGAACAGTGCTTGGCCTCGAGCTCTGCCCTCGGCCTCAAGCCTTAGCTCCCAGGCCTCATGAACAGTATCTTGACCCCCGAGACCCCCTCGGTCTCGGGCTGCATGAATAGTGCTTGGCCTCGAGTTCCACCCTCGGCCTCAAGCCACAGCTCCCGGGCCTCATGAACAATATCTCAACCCCCGAGACCCCCTCCGTCTCGGGCTGCATGAACAGTGCATGGCCTCGAGTTCCGCCCTCGGCCTCAAGCCACACCTCCCAGGCCTCATGAACAGTATCTTAACCCCCGATTCCCCCTCGGTCTTGGGCTGCATGAATAGTGCTTGGCCTCGAGTTCCACCCTCGGCCTCAAGCCACAGCTCCTGGGCCTCATGAATAGTATCTCAACCTCCGAGGGGGCTACATGAATAGTGCTTGGCCTCGAGCTCCGCCCTCGGCCTCAAGCCATAGCTCCCGGGCCTCATGAACTGTATCTCGACCCCCAAGACCCCCTCGGTTTCGGGCTGCATGAACAGTGCTTGGCCTTGAGTTCCGCTATCGGCCTCAAGCTACAGCTCCCGAGCCTCATGAACAGTATCTCGACCTTCGAGACCCCCTCGATCTCGGGCTGCATAAACAGTGCTTGGCCTCGAGTTCCGCCCTCGGCCTCAAGCCATAGCTCCCGGGCCTCATGAACAGTATCTCAACCCCCGAGACCCCCTCGGTCTCGGGCTGCATGAATAGTACTTGGCCTCGAGTTCCACCCTCGGCCTCAAGCCACGGCTCCCGGCCTCATGAACAGTATCTCAATCCCCGAGACCCCCTCGGTCTTGGGCTACGTAAACAGTGCCTGATGCATGATCCGGCCCGCTCCGGGCCACCTGGCACACTCACGTAATCTGCCGTACATCCATAGCAGGGTGCGGCCATACCTCATAACGGCGTATGGTCCATTATATGTCTGTCACTATGCATGGCCATACCCCGTTACAGCATATGATTCTCCAGCTGCCCGCAACTGTGCGCGGTCACATCCGGCGGTGGTGCGCACTACGTACAACCACCGGTGCGAGACACCTATGAGGCCGCACTGGCAGGCAGGACACCTCCGGCATGCACGATGACAGTACGATCTGTCACTGTCAGCCTCATCTTTTGTCCATTATTGAATGGGGCACCTTGAAATCAGCAATTTTCGGGAATGGAAGGGTGTATCTTCGAACAGGTATAAAAGCATACGCTCACGCTGTAAGTAAGGATCTATGAACTCTAGTTTTCCTAGCTCCTTCCTGCTAGTTAAGCCCCAACTGTCTAGCTTCCTGGGGGCTAGACAGTTCTCGTCTATTCCCAAGTGACTAACTTGAGCGTCGGAGGGTCCCTACCGGAGCATCCGGTCTCTGGGGACTTTTCTTGCAGGAGTCCGGGGAGGAGGACGTCTGTTTCCCCTACGCTTGAGGAAAGTGACTCGGCGTCAATAGATTGGCACGCCAGGAAGGGGGGTGAAGAGAAACACATCGAACCGGCAATCTGCAACCTCTCTCTCTCCGAGCTCTTGAGCTATGGTGACAACCCGTGCAAAGGGGTCTCTGTCAGTTGCGCTAGGGGGCAGCGCCAAGAAGCCGATCCGCTGATGGTTGCCCCCTTAGCTCCCCCGGCCGGTGCTTCGGCACCGTCGAGCCTCCAGGAGACTGGACCTTCCGCTCCCTCGATCAGTGTCCCTGCGCCTCCTCCCCAGTATCTCTAGGAAGATCGGTTTGCTGCTCTAGCCACACAAGTCCAATCCTTGGCGGTGGCGATTCAAGGCCTGTAGCACCAGCAGGTGGCCCCGCGGTAGTTGGAGCCATATCCATCAGTTTCGAGGGTGATGCAACCCAGCCAGCATTCCTCCCGAAGGAGATCACCGGTCCCGGAGGCTCGCCACCGTCATGCTTCGCCCAAACCTCCCCACTGAGGAACCTCTAAGAGACCCCAATCGCCTTCTCGCCAAGCCAGTATTTATCCCAAGCGGCGGCACGGAAAGGAGGTGGAGTGCCCCCGCCGACATTGCCGTCACCCTTCCCCATCCTCAGAATCCTCGGGGGAGGGGTCCTTCGATGGCAGGATAGCCCGCCGAGCCAAGCGTCGACTCGACGAGTATACCAGCGGTTGGAGGAACTCAGCCACCGAATCACTCACCTGCCAGAGGCATACTATGACAGCTGGCCTCCGCTGTCCCGCCGCATCATGGAAGAGCCCATCTCCACCCAGTTCCGCCTCCCCCAGCTGAATCCATATGACGGAACCGAGCGGATCCCCTGGACCACCTGGAAAGTTACAAAGTTCTCATGCAGGTCCAGTGGCCACCGATTCACTCATGTGCATCGCCTTCCCTGCCACCCTAAAGAAGGATGCCCGGGCTTGGTACTCTCGCCTGCCACCGCGGAGTATTGATTCTTTCCGTCAGCTGGAAAGAGCCTTCTTGGCCCATTTTGATGCATGCCGGAAGATTCCAAGGGTGGCTGATAGCCTCTTCACTGTCCAGCAGAAGAGCGGTGAGTCCTTGCGGGATTATGTTGCTCGGTTCAAGGAGGCAGCCCTGGAGGTCTACAATCTTGAAGACTCAGTGGCCACCTTGGCCTTGAAGCGAGGGCTCCGTCCATCTCGCTTCACGTACTTCCTTGACAAGAAGCCGCTCGGATCTTACGCCAAACTTTTGACTCGGGCCCAGAAGTATATCTGCGCCGACGAGGCTGATTCCTCTCGGCACGAGGCGAGCGGGAGTGTCCTCAAGAAGTTGACCCACCCTGAGCCTATCGAAGTTGACCCAGGAAGCCCGAACCTCCCCGCTGACCAGACAACCATCCTTGAGTCCCAGCACAGAGAGATGTGCCCTACACTCCTCTGCTCGCCCCTATATCGCACAACTTACTCGAGATCGAGGGTGAGTCTTATTTTCAGCGACACCTTCGATAAACCCAAAAATCACCCGCAACAAGAACCTTTACTCCCGCTATCACCGAGATCATGGACACGACACCGACGACTGCCGTCAGCTGAAAAAGGCGATAGAGGATCTTATCCAGTGTCGCCATCTGGGAAAGTTCATTCGAAGGAACAACCCAGACAAAGCCCGACCTCGGTCGGCACAAAAAGCCCTGGGCCAGCCAGTCACGAAGCCCAGTGTACCACTGGCAGAGCGATGTACCATCGGCTCTTAACAACTAAAGCCCGACCCCGATCAGCACAAAAAGCCCTGGGCCAGCTAGGCACGAAGCCCAGTGTACCACTGGCAGAGTGTTGTACTATCGGCTCTCAACAACTAAAGCCCGACCCCGATCGGCACTAAAAGACTTGGGCCAGCCAGGCACGAAGCCCAGCGTACCACTGGTAGAGCAATGAACTATCGACTCTAAACAGCTAAAGCCCGACCCCGATCGGCACAAAAAGCCCTGAGCTAGCCAGGCACGAAGCCCAGTGTACCACTAGCAGAGCGATGTACCATCGGCTCTCAACAATTAAAACCCGACCTCGGTCGGCATAAAAAGTCCTAGGCCAGCCAGGCATGAAGCCCAGTGTACTACTAACAGAGCGATGTACCATCGGCTCTCAACAACTAAAGCCCAACCCCGGTTGGCACAAAAAAGCCCTAGGCCAGCTAGGCATGGTGCCCAGTGTACCACTGGCAGAGCGATGTACCATCGGCTCTCAACAACTAAAGCCCGACCCCAGTCGGCACAAAAAGCCCTGTGTCATCCAGGCACGGTGCCCAGTGTACCACTGGCAGAGCGATGTACCATCAGCTCTCAACAACTAAAGCCCAACCTCGGTCGGCACAAAAAGCTCAGGGCCAGTTAGGCACCAATCCCAGTGTACCACTGGTAGAGCGATGTACCATCAGCTCTCAACAACTAAAGCCCAACCTCGGTCGGCACAAAAAGCCCTGGGCCAGCCAGGCACGAAGCCCAGTGTACCACTGGCAGAGCGATGTACCATCGGCTCTCAATAACTAAAGCCCGATCCTGGTCGGCACAAAAAGCCCTGGGCCAGCCATGCACGAAGCCCAGTGTACCACTGGCAGAGCGATGTACCATCGGCTCTCAACAACTAAAGCTCAACCCTGGTCGGTACAAAAAGCCCTGGGCCAGCTAGGCAAGAAGCCCAGTGTTCCACTGGAAGAGTGATGTACCATCGGCTCTTAACAACTAAAGCCCGACCCCAGTCGGCACAAAAAGCCCTGGGCCAGCCAGGCACGAAGCCTAGTGTACCACTGGCAGAGCGATGTAACATCGGCTCTCAACAACTAAAGCCCGACCCTGGTCGGCATAAAAAGCCCTGGGCCAGCCAGGCACGAAGCCCAGTGTACCACTGGCAGAGCGATGTACCATTGGCTCTCAACAACTAAAGCCCAACCCTGGTCGGCACAAAAAGCCCTGGGCCAGCTAGGCATGAAGCCCTGTGTACCACTGGCAAAGCGGTGTACCATCGATTCTCAACAACTAAAGTCCGATCCCGGTCGACACAAAAAGCCCTGGGCCAGTCAGGCACGAAGCCAAGTGTACAACTGGCAGAGCGATGTACCATCGGCTCTCAACAACTAAAGCCCGACCGCGGTTGGCACAAAAAGCCCTGGGCCAGCCAGGCACAAAGCCCAGTGTACCACTGGTAGAGCGATGTACCATCGGCTCTCAACAACTAAAGCTCGACCCCGGTCGGCACAAAAAGCCCTGGGCCAGCCAGGCACGAAGCTCAGTGTACCACTGGTAGAGCGATGAACCATCAACTCTAAACAACTAAAGCCTGATCCCGGTCGGCACAAAAAGGCCTAGGCCAGCCAGGTACGAAGCCCAGTGTACCAATAGCAAAGCGATATACCATCGGCTCTCAACAATTAAAGCTCGACCTCGGTCGGCATAAAAAGCAATGGGCCAGCCAGGCACGAAGGCCAGTGTACCACTGGTAGAGCGATGTACCATCGGCTCTCAACAACTAAAGCCCGACCCTGGTCGGCACAAAAAGCCCTGGGCCAGCCAGGCATGAAGCCCTGTACCACTGGCAAAGCGATGTACCATCGGCTCTCAACAACTAAAGCCCGATCCTGATCGACACAAAAAGCCCTGGGCCAGCCAGGCATGAAGCCAAGTGTACCACTGGCAGAGCGATGTACCATCGGCTCTCAACAACTAAAGTCCAACCCCGGTCGGCACAAAAAGCTCGGGGTCAGCCAGGCACAAATCCCAGTGTACCACTGGCAGAGCGATGTACCATCGGCTCTCAACAACTAAAGCCAAACCTCGGTTGGCACAAAAAGCCCTAGGCAAGCCAGGCACGAAGCACAGTATACCACTGGCAGAGTGATGTACCGTCGGCTCTCAACAACTAAAGCCTGACTTCGGTCGGCACAAAAAGCCCTGGGCCAGCCAGGCACGAAGCCCAGTGTACCACTGGTAGAGCGATGTACCATCGACTCTAAACAACTAAAGCCCGACCCCGGTCGACACAAAAAGCCCTGGGCCAGCTAGGCACGAAGCCCAATGTACCACTAGCAGAGCGATGTACCATCGGCTCTCAACAATTAAAACCCGACCTCGGTCGGCATAAAAAGCCCTAGGCCAGCCATGCACGAGGCCCAGTGTACCACTAGGAGAAAGATGTACCATCGGCTCTCAACAACTAAAGCCCGACCCCGATTGGCACAAAAAAGTACTGGGCCAGCTAGGCACGGTGCCCAGTGTACCACTGGTAGAGCGATGTACCATCGGCTCTCAACAACTAAAGCCCAACCCCAGTCGGCACAAAAAGCCCTGTGTCAGCCAAGCACGGTGCCCAGTGTACCACTGGCAGAGCGATGTACCATCAGCTCTCAACAACTAAAGCCCAACCCCAGTCGGCACAAAAAGCTCGGGGCCAGCCAGGCATGAATCCCAGTGTACCACTGGTAGAGCGATGTACCATCGGCTCTCAACAACTAAAGCCTAACCTCGGTCGGCACAAAAAGCCCTGGGCCAGCCAGGCACGAAGCCCAGTGTACCACTGGCAGAGCGATGTACCATCGACTCTCAATAACTAAAGCCCGACCCTGGTCGGCACAAAAAGCCCTGGGCCAGCCACGCATGAAGCCCAGTGTACCACAGGCAAAGCGATGTACCATCGGCTCTCAACAACTAAAGCTCGACCTTGGTCGCACAAAAAGCCCTGGGCCAGCTAGGCAAGAAGCCCAGTGTTCCACTGGAAGAGTGATGTACCATCGGCTCTTAACAGCTAAAGCCCGACCCCAGTCGGCACAAAAAGCCCTGGGCCAGCCAGGCACGAAGCCTAGTGTACCACTGGCAGAGCGATGTAACATCGGCTCTCAACAACTAAATCCCAACCCTAGTCGGCATAAAAAGCCCTAGGCCAGCCAGGCACGAAGCCCAGTGTACCACTGGCAGAGCGATGTACCATCGGCTCTCAACAACTAAAGCCCGATCCTGGTCAGCACAAAATGCCCTGGGCCAGCCAGGCACGAAGCCACCACCAGCGAACCATGTCCATTCTCACATTCCATGTATGTAGGCAACGCCTCCATCAACATCCATCCACCCAGAATGTAGAAGCTGCATCTAGCTAAATCCATTAATTAGATGAATATCTTCTTTTCACATGGATGGCATACCTTAATTCTCAGAGTGAGATAAGGATGGTCTCACGTATCCTATGAAATAAATACAACACTAACAAGAACTAAAATGGTGAGTGAAGTATAAAAGCATCAAGTCCATGAATAAAAGGTTGAACGCTCAATGTAACTAGTCTTAAGGTAAAATATCGGTTCACGATAATATAATATTATTAAATTTTATATCATGATAATTTGCATTTTTGTAATCAAATCCTCAGAAATGAAAGATTATCATGTTTGATTTGTAATAACAAAATACGGTAATGTGGTTTATCATATTTCTAAATGTTTATATGAATTTGCAATAATTTTTTTATCTTGTAAGTAGCCCTCTCTCTTGTTGCTAAAACCATGAAGTATTTTGATAAAAATAAAATTCTTCATAAACTAATTTTAGAAATATTATATATTCCACAATATAATAGATTAGTATATAATATCATAAATATATAGTATTTTATAATATATATATTAATATGTAAGAAGTCATAAATATTAATAATTTAAAATTTATATATATAATAGTATTTCATAAATTAAATATTATATTCATATTAAACTTAATATAATACTTTTAATGATAAATTTAAATACTACTAAGTGCATATTAAATATATAATCAAATTTATAAATGCATCTATCAAGTGCTTGATTTTAGCACATGACAACTATATATGGTATAATTACCTAATTCTTGTGATTGTATTGTAAGCTCTTTCATGTTTTATATTTATAATAGTTGTATATACTTGCAGTTGCAGGCACACAGTATAAATACATATGCTCTTCATTCAATTGTGCATAAGAGAATCCCAATTCTTATATATTGTCCTACATGGTATTAAAGCCATTGTCTTTTAGTTTTCCTTCTAAAAATCTAGCCATCTCTTTTGAACCCAAATCTCTCTCTTTTTTTTAATTGAAACCCTAAATAACCTACTAATAGTCTTCTCGTCAAATTTTACCACTTATTCTTAACTTTATTTTATCCGACGCTCCTCTACAATGTCTTCCGAAACAAGATCGAACCCGAGTTCCAGTGGTCGGACAAGATGGATGAGGTATGGATGTCTCCTCGATTTTTTGTTTTAAATTTTAAAATGCAGCTCGCAGAATGTTTATAATAAGATTATTACAATCTTCAATTTGGTAATGTTGAATTTCAATGAAATTAAACTGCTCACTTACAATTTTTATTATATATCTTACACGTTAAAAAAAAAAAAAAAAAGACTGGGCCAGGTCGTGCCTTTGCTTAAGCATGGCCCATTTTTTTTAGACTTGGGCCGAGTTTGGACTTGGGCTTATTTTTTTCCCTCCTCCGGGCTCAAAGGCCGGCTCCCCAATCAGACTATCCCACGGCAAACTATGTGGATTCAATTGGCGAAAAATTTTAGTTTTCAAGTTGGGAACGACTTTGTGCATAGCCTCCTGTTACGCGTGCGGATGCACGTGCCATGGTTTATTGAGCCAGATGCACCCTACACACGCGCCTGCATGGCCGCGCAGTCAATGTTTAAAATAATCGATATTTAAAATAATTATTACTAATCATTTACAAGTAAGATAAATATTTTAAATTAGCTGATTCCTAATCAAAAGAAAATTTACAGTGACAAAAATCTATTTTCAAAGCAGCCAAAAAATCTAATATAAAATTTAAAAAGATCCCTCACTTTTTAAGGTTTGGACTTTTAAGCATAGTTGTCAGGTCCGGCCCGGACATTGAACCGGCCAAGGGCTCGGGTCATCGGGTCACCGGTTCAACCATTGGGTCACTGGTTGAATTAACGATCAATTATTTTAATATAAAAATATATTTATATTAACAAAAATTATTTTTTAATAAAAATTTAAGGTTAACATGATAATAAAACCTATGATCCCATCCATTTCGGACTGGGTTGATCGGTTTACTGGTGAACCGAATGGGTTGACCGGATTATTTTGGATCACTTACACATCCGGTTTTATGTTAGAACCGGATCGGCTTTATGTTAGAACCGGACTGGCTTGGCCTCAGGATCACGGTTCAACCGGTCCAATTGGCCGGTTCGATCTGATTCTGACAACTATGCTTTTAAGTTCAATTTAGGTTTGATTATGGGTCAATACTTCTTTGAGTTTAACTTCAGATTGGGCTAAATAATAACCTAAGCTAGGTTCGAATATTTTAGACTCTAGTTTTAGGGAACAGACTTTGTGCACCGCCAGTCATGCATCATGCGTGACCATTGGCCACGCACCTATGCGCGCGTGCATACGGGCGCGCAACACATGCGCATGGGCGCACGGCTAATATGCATGACTTTATGCATCGAAGATTATGCACAAAGATTTTTCATGGTTTTAAACCTCGATCCAACTTAAATTAGTTTGGACTTAGCTTATAGCTCGACCTAAAATTGGACTGGCTTGGTGCGCTGTGAGCCAACCCAATCCCACTTCCAGCCTAGTCTTTCTACTCAACGCTGCTCCAAGAAAAGTCTAGCAAAACCTTATTCTCCAAGTAAATCAGAGCAAGAAAACTCTGCAAAACAATAAAGTCCAATCTGATAAGTAATACAAGATATTCCCAACCAATTTTTATAGCTTTGGCGTGCAGTAAGATACGTCTAGCTATTCTTTTTATTTGTTTTATAAACATATCATCAATGTTATAGGGTGCTTATTTGGTGTCCGCCTGATGCATGGGGTTAGGTTGGGTTAGGTTGGGCATAATCTTTTTGTGTGACAACATAGAAAAGATTTCTTTGAAAGATTGTGTGTGTGTGTGTGTGTGTGTGTGAGAGAGAGAGAGAGAGAGAGAGAGAGCATGACCATGTTGGCATGAACAAGCTTTTTTTTATTTTAATGTAGTTTAGTGGTTTTCCTCATGTGTGAGTGCAATGCAGTAATGCTGAAAATTATGTTCTGGATTTCATTTTTTTCCTTATATGATCAGAGGCATCGGGATCATGACACCCATTTTTTCAAAAAAAATAACATAAGAGATAATAGTTGATGACGTTCAATCACCTCTCCTGGACGTCGAGAACGGAGGTGCTTCTCGAATCCTCACTTCGCCGGGGTGCCTGCAAAGAAGTCCCGGGACCGCAGAGGGTCTCCGATGGGACCATCCGACGGCCAAGTTAGTGACTGAGGTCACAGCTGAAGAAGGGCTCGAGTGAGCCCTGTTTTGTGTGGAAAGGGGGATCTCCGAGAGGAGGAATCCTTTTCTGAGACTTGAGATGGCAATTTTTGGGGGTTATCGCACATACCTGTTTACTGGGTGGATTCACCTTTTATAGGGGTTGATCCTGGCATGATCACGGGGGATTGCGTGAGTCAGAAGATCTGCTGAGCCCTTGCGTGAATCTGGGCAGGTTAGTGGGCTACGTCCCATCAGCCGGCGGGGCTGTTGGGCGGCGCGCATCTGGCGCTTTCAGGCGGGGCGCGTCTGGCGTTGTCGGGTGGCGTGCGTCAGAGAGGCGGTTTCTTGAAACCGCTGGAGCTGATCTGGCGGGAACTAGGGAATCATGTCTTATCAGGGACGAGCCAGATCGACCAGAAATGGTTGGGCCAACCCGCTGGCAAGACAGTGCCAGGGCGAGGCCGAATCGACAGACTTGGAGGCAGAACTGGAGAGCCGGGGCCGAGTCGGGCCGGCCTGGGATGGCCTTGGCCAACTCGGCGGGACTGGAGACGCCGGGGCCGAGTCGGGCCGGCCTGGAATGGCCTTGGCCGACTCGGCGGGACTGGACTAGAGATGCCGGGGCCGAGTCGAGCCGGCCTGGGATGGCCTTGGCCGACTCGACGGGACTGAAGACGCCGGTGCTGAGTCGGGCCGGCCTGGGATGGCCATGGCCGACTCGGCGGGATTGGAGATGCCGGGGCTGAGTCGGGCCGGCCTGGGATGGCCTTGGCCGACTCGGCGGGACTGGAGACGCCGGGGCCGAGTCGGGCCGGCCTGGGATGGCCTTGGCCGACTCGGCGGGACTGGAGACGCCGGGGCCGAGTCGGGTCGGCCTAGAATGTCCTTGGCCGACTCGACGGGACTGGAGACGCCAGGATCGAGTCGAGCCGGCCTGGGATGGCCTTGGCCGACTCGGCGGGACTGGAGATGCCGGTGCCGAGTCAGGCCGGCCTGGGATGGCCATGGCCGACTCGGCGGGACTGGAGACGCCGGGCCGAGTCAGGTCAGCCTGGGATGTCCTTGACCGACTCGGCGGGACTGGAGACGCCGGGGCCGAGTCAGGCCGGCCTAGATGGCCTTGGCCGACTCGGCGGGACTAGAGACGCCAGGGCCAAGTCGGGCCAGCCTGGGATGGCCTTGGCCGACTCGGCGGGACTGGAGACCGCGGGGCCAAGTCGGGCCGGCCTGGGATGTCCTTGGCCGACTCGGCAGGACTGGAGACGCCGGGGCCAAGTCGGGCCGGCCTGGGATGGCCTTGGCAGACTCGGCGGGACTAGAGATGCCGAGGTCGAGTCGGGCCGGCCTGGGATGGCCTTGGCCGACTCGGCGGGACTGGAGACGCCGGTGCCGAGTCGGGCCGGCCTGGGATGGCCTTGGCCTATTCGGCTGGACTGGAGACGTGGAGGAAGTATCGAGGCCGACTTGCTTGGAGAAGTAGGGGCCGACTGGGAAGATGCCAGGGCCGCCTTGGAAGGTGCCGGGGCCGCCTGGAAAGTGCCGGGGCTGCCTAGCTTGGAGACGTGGGGGGCCGCCTAGGGGAGTGCCGGTCTTGGAGCTGCCGGTATTGAGGTGTCGGCCTTTGGGGCCGTCGGTCATGAAGCCGTCGGTCTTGGAGGTGTCGGCCTTTGGGGCCGTCGGTCTTGGAGCCGTCGGTCTTGGAGGTGTCGGCCTTTGGGGCCGTCGGTCTTGGAGCCGTCGGTCTTTGGGGCCATCGGTCTTGGAGCCGTCGGTCTTGGAGGTGTCGGCCTTTGCGGCCGTCGGTCTTGGAGCCATCGGTCTTTGGGGCCGTTGGTCTTGGAGGTGCCGGTCTTGAACCGTCCAAAAAATTTTGTTTTTCATGGGGTCAACTGGCCCCATCAAATGCCCACCATACTCCTTGAGCTTGCGTAACCTGCATCAGCTATGCGAAAGGAGTGTAGAACTTCAAAAAAAATTTGGAGGCAAATTGATTACCTCACGCCCGCCACTGAAAGCAGCGTACGCTAACTTTTTTTGGGGGGACGCTCGTCAATTAGCCGTTGAGGCAAAGATGAAGCCGATGAGGCAAAGTTGAGGCCATCGAGAACCTTTTGAACCCCGGAGAGTGACCAGAGGGTGCTTGGGCCAGGCTCAGGTGCCTTTTCTTTAAAGAAATTGGTCTCCTTCTGAAGGGTTGATCTGCCCCCCAGGAAACTCTATTGATTGGAATCCACAGGTCTTGAGCTTGAGGGTGCCGACACGGAGCCGGTCTTGGGTGTCGACGCGGAGGCCGGTCTTTGGTGCTGACGCGGAGTCGGTCTTTGTTGCCGATGCGGAGTCGGTCTTTGGTGGTTTTCCTGTAATGCATTCAGATACTAATGAAAAGAAATTTTTTCTCAGTGTAGTATACTTAGCTTTTTCGCAGTTGTTTGCCTTCGCGGGTCTTTGGTGCCGATGCGGAGTCGGTCTTTGATGCCGATGCGGAGTCGATCTTTGGTGCCGACGTGGAGTCGATCTTTTTTGCCGACACGGAGTTGGTCTTTATTGCCGATGCAGAGTCAGTCTTTGGTGCCGATGCAGAGTCGGTCTTTGTTGCTGACGCGGAGTCGGTCTTTGTTGCCGACGCGGAGTCGGTCTTTGGTGCCTACGCGGAGCCGGTCTTTGGTGCCAACACGGAGCCGGTCTCTGTCTAAGAAATATACTCATCCCAAGAGCATGATAAAACAAGGATATTCTGAATAATACTTATTAAAGAATCAGCAAGCTACTGATAATACCGTCCGCGTTCTGAATGCGGGGGAGAAGCTTCCCATTTTGATGCCAGCTTGCTTCCTTCCGTTGGGCCATTGTTGATGCAAATCTGAGGCATTGGAGGTGCCGACGCACCTGGGGCCGTGATGTTTCCAACAACGAACTTGCCCAAGTGGCCCTGCTGGACAAACTTTTCAATGGCCTTCTTCAAATGGCGGCAATTTTCGGTGTCATGTCCATAGTCTTGGTGATACCGGCAGTAAAGCTCTTTGTTGTGGGGGTTTACTGACTTTAGGGGACGTGGGCATTGAAAGTAAGGCTCCTCCTCAATCTCTAGCAGGATGTGGGAGATCGGAGCCATGAGAGGAGTAAACCGCCCCTTAGGAACCAGCGCCTGGGGCTGGTGGTCAAAGCGACGGGGTGGTTCGGGCTGCCTGGATCATCCCTCAGCTGGTTCCGTGGGTGTTGGCTTCTTATTGGAACTCCTGTCGGCTTCCCTTCTAGATGAGTCAGCCTCGTTGGCACGGATGTACTTCTGGGCCCAGAGGAGGAGGTCGGAATAAGAGCTTGGGGGCTTCTTATCCAGGGAGAAGGTGCAGTGGGATGGAAGGAGTCCCCTCTTCAGCGCCAGGGTGGCCACCGCATCGTCGAGATGGTAGACCTCGAGGGCGGCGGTTTTGAATCGAGACACGAAGTCCCACAGTGACTCTCCTTCCTTCTGGCGAACGGAGAAAAGGATGTCTGCCACCCTTGGGATCCGGCGGCAGGCATCAAAGTGGGCCAAAAATGCCCTCTCCAGCTCCCGGAAGGAGTCTATGCTGTGAGGGGGCAGGCGTGAGTGCCATGCACGGGTAGCCTTCCGCAGAGTTGTGGGGAAGGCCTTGCAGAGGAGGGCATCTGGGGTGCCCTAGATTTGCATCATAGCTTTGTAACTCTCGAGGTGGTCGAGGGGGTCGGTCATACCATCGTACGGGTCTACCTGGGGGAAGCGGAACCTCGAGGGAACCGGTTCCTCCAGTATACGGCGAGTGTAGGGAGGATGAGTGTCGAACTCTTCCTCCGGCTGATGGTTGATTTTCTTGGCGAGCTCGTCGAGGCGCCTGTTGTACTCCTCCAGGCATTCCTCCGCCTGGCGGCTGATCATCGGGGCCCTCCGAGGTGGCTCGGAGGAAGAAGAAGAAGAGGCAGAAGGAGATGGAGATGGAAGTCGGGACTTCCGCCTGGGTTCCTCGTGATGATGTGGCTTGGGAGGAAATTCGGCGCCGCGGTCAAGGGACCGTTGCCGCTTGGAGGGCTCACGTCGAGGCTTCCTAGGGGAAACCTGGCATCGGCCGGTCTCGCGCCAACCAGCCTCCCGCCGAGGGGAACCTCCCCTCGCCAACTGCTGACTGGCGAGGGGAGCAGTCTGATGCTGGGTAGCCACGGACCGCTGCTGCTGGAGCTCGTGGACCATGGCGGTTAGATTCTGGACTTGCTGGGAGAGGGTTGCCAGCTGCTCCGTTGTTTGGACAGTGGCATCCGGCGGCGGGAAGGTGATCGGAAGGTCGGCAGCATGGGGATTGGCCTCCTACTGTCTAGTCGGCAGGGGAAACCCTGCTGGGCAGTTGACGGAGGCATTCTGAGCTCGCGTCACCACCATGGCTTCTTGAGAGATTAGGGGGAGAGAGTAGCTCAGGAAGAACGTTCGCTACTTTTTCTTATCCCCCTACCTGGCGCGCCAATCTGATGATGCTCAATCACCTCTCCTGGACGTCGGGAATGGAGGTGCTTCTCGAATCCTCGCTTCGCTGGGGTGCCTGCAAAGAAGTCCCGGGACCGGAGGGGGTCTCCGGCGGGACCCTTCGACGGCCAAGTTAGTGACTGAGGTCACAGCTGAAGAAGGGCTCGAGTGAGCCCTGTTTTGTGTGGAAAAGGGGGATCTCCGAGAGGAGGAATCCCTTTCTGAGAGTTGAGATGGCAATTTTTGGGGTTATCGCGCATACGTGTTTACTGAGTGGATTCACCTTTTTAAAGGGGTTGATTCTGGCATGATCACGGGGGATTGCATGAGTCAGAAGATCTGCTGAGCCCTTGCATGAATCTGGGCAGGTTAGTGGGCTACGTCCCATCAGTCAGCGGGGCTATTGGGCGGCGTGCGTCTGGCGCTGTCAAGCGGCGCGCATCAGAGAGGCGGTTTCTTGAACCGCTGGGACTGATCTAGCAGGAACTGGGAATCCTGTCTTATCAGGGCCAAGCCGGGTCGATTGGAGATGGCTGGGGCCAACCCACTGGCAAGACAGTGCCGGGGTGGGGCCGAATCGATGGACTTGGAGGCAGAACTGGAGACGCCGGGGCTGAGTCGGGCCGGCCTAGGATGGCTTGGCTGACTCGGCAGGACTGGAGATGCGGGGCCGAGTCGAGCCAGCTTGGGATGGCCTTGGCCGACTCGGCGGGACTGGAGATGCCGGGGCTGAGTCGGGCCGGCCTGGAATGGCCTTGGCCGACTCGGCGGGATTGGAGACGCCGGGGCCGAGTCGGGCCGGCCTGGATGTCCTTGGTAGACTCGGCGGGACTGGAGACGCCAGGGCCGAGTCGGGCCGGCCTGGGATGGCCTTGGCCGACTCGGCGGGACTGGAGACGCCGGGGCCAAGTCGGGCCAGCCTGGGATGGCCTTGGCCGACTCGTGGGACTGGAGACGCCGGTGCCGAGTCAGGCCGGCCTGGGATGGCCTTGGCCGACTCGGCGGGACTGGAGACGTGGAGGAAGTGTCAGGGCCGACTTGCTTGGAGAAGTAGGGGCCGGTTGGGAAGATGCCAGGGCCGCCTGGAAGATGTCGGGGCCGCCTAGCTTGGAGACGTAGGGGACCTCCTAGGGGAGTGCCGGTCTTGGAGGTGTCGGCCTTTGGGGCCGTCGGTCATGGAGCCGTCGTCTTGGAGGTGTCGGCCTTTGGGGTCGTCGGTCTTGAAGCCATCTATCTTTGGGGCCGTCGGTCTTGGAGCCATCGGTCTTGGAGGTGTCGGCCTTTGGGCCTTCGGTCTTGGAGCCGTCGGTCTTTGGGGCTATCAGTTTTGGAGCCATCGGTCTTGGAGGTGTCGGCCTTTGGGGCTGTCGGTCTTGGAGCCGTCGGTCTTTGGGACCATCGGTCTTGGAGGTGCCGGTCTTGGACCGTCCAAAAAATTTTATTTTTCATGGGGTCAACTGGCCCCATCATTAGTTATGTTTGGTTTGGGCCATAAGATAATACATGCCTTAGAGTTGATACGACTTAATTTCGAGCCTGATGGAGATGCATTGATATTCTACAAGGACCCATCAAAAGTGTTATCAGGTCAGCCTACACAAGTGCTAGCTTTGTGTCTAAGTTAATGGACTATGGATGCCATGAGTGCTCAGCTACCCTTAAGGGTGACCCTGTGTGATATAGCTCTTAGCAAACATTTCTTAAGTGTAACATCAAAATTTTCCCTGCATCTTATGATCATTTGCTGATGTCTCTCAATAAATAACACAAAGCATAAATTAGTAAATCAAACAAGTGAAGATTTATAAAACTTTTTACGCAAGAATATATATCATTAATTAAAAGCTGAAAAACTTTAGTTCTTAACTTTACATATTATTGATACATTAATACTTATAAATTTAAAGTATCTTTAACTAATACATAAAACTTTCATGTATTATCTTTCATTCTATCATATTCAAAATTTTCATATCATCTTATTTATTTCATCATAATTTTATGTTATCAATAATTCGTATTATTAGTAATACATGTTATTAGAAGTTTATACTCAATAGTCATAGATTATGGTCATATGTATCCCTAAATAGGGCTATAGTACCATAATTAAACCGATGGATGGGGGCATAGCACCACATTTAACCTTATGGATGGGATTGTAGCATCACATTAACTCTGTGGATGGGGGGGTGTATCTTTCATATATCTTTCTTGTGGAGGTACTTATGATGTGAGAACATGGTATCAAATATGGTATTAGAGTCATTACATAGTAAACTAGGAGCTATATATTTTAAATCATATTTTATTATCATAATAAACATATTTATTATCAACAATTCTATGTTCATAAATTATTTATTCATATCAAAAAATTCTCATAATAGCAATAATTCTTTTGTACTTGCAATAAATAGCAATGCAAAAATAACTATGCTTGATTCAGACTTGTAATAAATATATGTAGAATTTAAACCTTTAATAGTTTTTAGAAATAATTGTGAAGTCTTATTATTTTAAAAATAAATGATTATATGAAAATTTGGTAATTATTTCAATTCAAATATCATTAACTAAAATAAAATTTTGTAATCCTACAATACTTTTATAGAAGTTTGAAATCCCTTTTAATAAACATGAACATTTATAAAATATTCTATCTTATGATTAATTACTTAACAAAGTTTAAAATCCTTGTAAAAATCATGAATAATTTATGAAATGCATGAATAATTTGTAAAATATTTTAACTTATGTTTAGGTTATTACCAAGGTTTAAAATCCTTTGAACAATCATGAACAATTTGTAAAATATCTAACTTATGAAAGATTATTTGCCAGAGTTTAAAATTATTTTAACAATCATGAATAATTTACAAAATATCTAACTTATGATAAGATTACTTATCTCTCTAGAGAAAATTAGTAAAAATCAAACCTCAGATGCTTAAGGGTTCCATCGATCTTTCTGATCTTTAACATTTGCATTCTTTATGCTTTGAACTATTGATTTATCATCAAACAACCTTAATTGAGTCCTATTTTAGAGAGATTTGCTAGGTTCTCATCTTCATAGGATTTTAATCTCCTAAAACTAGTAAACTCCCTAATTCTTGAAGGATAATTATTTTTTTAAGAAAAAAAGATAAATAGCCATTAAATATTTAAAATATATTCTTATTCAAAACTAGCTCCTAACTCATCCAATATAATTTTAAAATATAAAAATTTAGATAAAAACATAAAAAATCATTCTTATCTTAATCAATGGTAATTTTAAAATTATTTATAAATTCATCAGCAATGATATATATTCATTAAATTATTTCTAACTTTCAAATCTTTATTTGAGTGATTCAAGATGTGTTAGAAAGCTACCTTATTACATCTTAAATATAGATCCAATAAAAAAATTAATTATATTATTTTTTATAATACTTTTTTTAACTTAATTTAGTTAAATTGCATCTTAATTTAAAATAAGCTAACCAAAAGGGTTGGGTTTCACGGGGCCTATGGTAGCTTAGCCAGGGTGAGAGCAAGGATGACGGACTTGAAGGGAGAAAAGGTAAAATTGATAGTAGTGGAGATATTTTGTTCATGTGATAAGATAGTAATTTTGCTACTAAAGAGATGGATGGATGGATGGATAGATTGGCTTGGAATGAAACAGATAAACTCATGATTAGTATGAAACTTTAAAAGTAGAGAGGGGCAAGTGTGAGATCTAACCCTTTTAGTTTAGCTTATTTTGGATTAAAATGCAATTTCATTGGATTAAATTTAAAAAAATTGTAAAAAATATATAATTAGAATTTTTGATTAAATTTATATCACTTAAATTGGAGGCCAATAGTGGAAGTTAGAAGTAATTTTATAAACCTATATCATTGCTGATGAATTTTTGATAAATCATAAATTTGCCATTGGTCATGATTAAGGATGAATTTTTATATTTCAAATTATATTGGATGAATTAGAAGTTATTTTGAGTCAAGAATTTATTTTTAAATATTTAATGGATGTTTACTCTTTATTTTAAAAAAAATTAATATCCAATAAAAACTAGAAGTTTACTTGTCTTAGGATATTGGTATCTTATAAAGAGTGATAAATCTATTGGCAGCAAATTTCTTGATAGATAGGGCTCAATTGAGACCTTTTGATACCAAATCAATAATTTTAAAGAATAAAAAGGTAAAGGTAGAAAGATCAAGAAGTTAATGGAGCCCTAAAGCATGAAGATTAGTTTCTACCAATCTTATTAGTTCTCTCCAATTTTATTGAAGCAGATAAGTAACTAATCATAAGTTATAATATTTTAAATTATTCATAATTGCTTAAAAGATTTCAAAGTTTAGTAAGTAATTTGGCCATAAATTATGATTTTTATAAGATTACATGATTACTAAACTTTATTTTATAATTGATGAATAATTATTTGAATTAAAATAATTGCTAAAATTTCATAAAATCAATTATTTTGAAATAATAAGATTTTTTAATTATTTTTGAAATGTTATTAAAAGTATAAATTCTGCATAGTATGTTTATTACAAATCCAGATCAAGTAAGTAGGATAATTATAAATTAGAATATCTATATAAATTTCTTAACTATATATCTATTCAATAGTTTATAAATTACTAGTTAAATATCATTATTTTATTTTCTTATGTTCAATTAATTTTTTAATGCCTAATGTTATGCAATTATTTCATAGTTGTTTATTGCAAATACTAGAGAATTACTGTTATTACAAGAATTCTATCAAAATGAAAAATAAAATTTTAAGCTTTGAAAAAAAATATTTTTTAAAAAAATAAAATGTATATGATTATAGGAATGAGTAAATATTAATGAATATAGAGCTATTGATGATAAATATAACTAAAAACATGTAACTTTCATTTCATTATGTAATGAATGATCTAATCTCATATAGGGACCTACCTCTGTAAGGAAAATATGTAGCGATTTATATCTGACCCACCTCCACTAGGTCAAATGTGATGATCTATTCTAGCCAGGATATATGTAACCATAGTTTTTGACAGTAAAGTATTAGTAATAAGATAACATGAAAATTATTAATTATTGATGACTTAAAGATTATGAATATGATGACATAAAAGTTATTCCATGAAAGTTTTAAGAACCAGTTAAAACTGCCTCAAAATTTTAAAGTATTAGTTTATTTATGTTATATGAAATTGTGAACAGTAAGTTTTCAGTTTTTAATTAATGATACATATTATTTCATAAAAGTTATATAAATTTTTACTTGCGTGATCCACTAATTTATACTTAGTATTGCTTACTGGGCGAAAGCTCATAAAACTCTTTTTTTTTTTGTTTTAAAGATCGAGACATAAGCGAAAGTTGAATAAAAATTGATCCTTTAGTTCTGTTGACCCAATTGTTGATTTTGATGATTAACAAAACTATTTGAGTATAACATTTGAAGTTACTAACGATTTTGGTTTAATTTTTTAGTTTATGATATGTTCTATTAATCAAAATCATAAGATAAATTAAGTTCTAGTTCGAATCTAATGTCAAGGTAAGATTTCAGACATTAGAGTCGACACATGGAATCGCAGAGTCGACTCCGAAAATGGCACGGACTTAGAGTCGACTCCGGAACTGTTAGAGCCGACTCCAATAGAAAAGAAAGAACGATGTTTTTCTGGCCATGACTTAGAGTCGACTCCCGAACTGTTAGAGTCGACTCCAGAAGATTTTTGTGTCGACCCCAGAAAAGTCAGAGACGACTCCAGTTCAAGCGATTTGGGGATTTCGAACTAGAGCCGACTCCAGAAAAGTTAGAGCCGACTCCAGAATGTCAGACGCGACTCCAGAACTGTCAGAACGACTCTAAACTTTATCTTTATCTTTTAATCCCAACGGCTATTGCTATTTTGGTTCTAATCCTTCTTACACTTATTCTAACGGATAGTTTTAAACTATTTATGGATTAATCGGGATCTATAAGAAGAGGGTTTGCTGCATCCGAAAAGAAGAGAGACAAAAAGAAAAGAATAGAGAGAAATCTTAGACATCCATCAGAAAATCAAAAGAGAAAAGAGGAAAACTCGTAAGGAAAGATCATACTGATTCCCCAAAAGAAAAGAGAGAGATTCCAAGCTTTTGTTTTCTATTTCGAAGAAATCCCAAGGGAAGAAGCCCTAGTTCTCTAATCTTCTGAGTCTCAAGAGCACCTTGAAGGAAGATCCATCAAAGAAGAAAAGGAGCAAGCCACCAAGATCTGCAAATCAGGCTTTGATTCCTATCTTTTTATTCTTGTTTCATTATTGTATATTTGCTCATTGGAGGAGCTGTTTATCTTGTAAAACAAATATTGTTTGCTGGGTCAATCTGGTGATTGATTCAGTTGAGGCTGTTAGCCTTGTGCAAGCATTAGCTTGTGGTTTAGGTTTTGTGCTGGTGAGCCTTGAAAACCAGCTGGGTTCGTTGTGCACCCGGGAAAACAACAAGTTTGAGTTGTGAGCTTGCAAAACAACTCTGCTGTAATCAGATTGATTATAGTGTGGACCCAAGAGATACTTGGGAGTGGACGTAGGTGTAGGTACACCGAACCACTATAAAATCTCCTGTGTTTGCCGTGATTGTCTCATTTTCTTTAACTCTCTATTTGTGCATATTCTATTTTAATCTGTGCGAATCTAAGTTTTATTTCCGCTGGGGTTTATTTTTCAAAAGAGTTTAAATTTTTGAAAAACCAATTCACCCCCCCCCCCCTCTTGGGTTGCTATCTGGACCAACAATTGGTATCAGAGCTAGTGCTCATTTGATTTGATCTAACGATCAAGAGTCAAAGATCCACATGGCAACTCAAGCTGGTTCATCTTTTTCCGAAGGTCAATCTACAAATAGACCACCCTTGTTTAATGGTTAAACTATGGTTATTGGAAAGCTAGAATGAAAATTTTCATTCAAGCACTTGACTATCTATGGAGCATTATAGTCAATGGACCACACACCCACTGCTAGAGTAAATGGCATGGAGATTCCTAAACCGAAACGGAATGGGATGAACATGATAAAAATTGGCACAACTTAATGCCAAAGCAATGAATGTTTTATACTGCTCATTAGATGCAAATGAATTCAATCGTATATCTATTTGCATTTCTGCTAAGGAAATCTGGGATAGACTTGAGGTTACCCATGAGGGAACAAATCAAGTCAAGGAATCCAAGATTAACATGCTAGTTCATAAGTATGAATTGTTTAAGATGGATGCATGTGAATCTATTACTGATATGTTTACAAGATTTACTGATATAGTTAATGGTTTAAAAAGTCTTGGTAAATCTTATGATAATTCTGATCTTGTGAGGAAGGTTTTACGTTCTTTGCCTAGGACTTGGGAAGCTAAAGTGACTGCAATACAAGAGGCAAAGATCTAAGTACCCTACCCCTAGAAGAATTTTGGGATCCTTGATGACTCATGAGCTTCAAATTAAGCAACATGTTGATGATGAGTCAAAGAAGAAGAAGACTATGGCTCTTAAGATTTCTGAATATATGGAAGAGCCTCATGAATCTGAAGATGAAAGTGATGATGAGGACATGGCACTCATCACAAGGAAATTTAAAAAATTCATGAGGAAGAAGAAGTTTGAAAAGAAAAAGCCCTTTGGAAGAAAAGATGAGGACAAGGGCAAGAAAAAAGAAGTTATTTGTTTTGAATGTAAAAAGCCGGGTCATTTTAAATCTGAATGCCCTCAACTAAAGAAAGGCACCCAAAAATTCAAAAAGAAGGCAATGATGGCCACATGGAGTGATTCGGAAAGCTCAAGTTCCGAAGAGGAAGAAAAGAGTGAAATGGCCAATCTATGCTTCATGGCGGACAATGATGAGGTAAGTTCGAGTTTTCTAGATGATTTTACTTTCGATGAATTGCATAGTGCTTTTTATGAATTAATGGATGATTTTGCAAACTTAAGTTCAAAGAACAAAGATCTAAAAAATCAAATGCAAAAACTATCCTTAGAAAATGAAAAGCTTATTGTAGAAAAAGAAGTTTTGATAAAAGAAAATGAAAGCTTGAAAATGAGGTTGATAGACTTAAATATAGTTGATAAATTTACTTAAGCTCTATCAAACTTAATATGATTTTGGACAATCAAAAAGGTTTTGATAAAGCTGGATTGGGATATAATCCACTTAAAAAGCAAAAATCATTTAAAAAATATTTTTATATGCTGAAAAATCATCAAATATTACTTGTTTTAAATGTGGAAACAAAGGACATAAATCTTATATGTGTAAATCTCACATAATAAGAAAAAGATGATTTGGGTTCCCAAAGGAACAATTTTAATGCTCTAACCATGAAGGACCCAAGAAGGCTTGGGTACCTAAAATTAAGACATGAAATTTTTGCAGGAGTGTCTTGCAGCCAAAGATCAAAAAAAAATGGTACCTTGATAGTGGCTGCTCAAGACACATGACGGGTGACAAAGATCAATTCATCACCCTTGAAGAAAAGAGGTGGAGTAGTTACGTTTGGCGATAATGGTAAAGGTCAAATCATGGGCCTTGGTAAGATTCAAATACTCCATCTACTCATATTGATAATGTACTTTATGTTGATGGTTAAACATAATTTAATAAGTATTAGCCAACTATGTGATAAAGGTTTAATGTTTCATTTGAAATCTTCTGTTTGCACTGTTACTAATCCCATTGATAAGCATTATTTTGTTGGTAAACATGGCAATGTGTACTTAATTGATTTGAGTAATTTATCTCCAAGTAATCATTGCTTAGTTGCTGATAATGCTAACATAAATGAGATTGGTTGGTATGGCATCGTAGATTAGGTCATGCAAGCACACACCTTATTTCAAACTAATTAAAATGGATTTAGTTAAAGGTATTACCTAAACTAGATTTTGAAAATAATCGAATATGTGATGCATGTCAATTTGGAAAACAAACTAGAAGTTCTTTCAAATCTAAAAATGTTGTTTCAACTTCTAGGCCACTTAGAGCTACTTCACATGGACCTTTTTGGACCAACTAGAACCACAAGTCTAGGAGGAAAGAAATATGGTCTAGTGATTGTAGATGATTACTCTAGATATACTTGGGTAATGTTTTTAGCTCACAAAGATGAGACTTTCTCGATATTCCTGAAATTCTTCAAGAAAGTCACAAATGAGAAAAACACTACCATAGTATCTCTAAGAAGTGATCATGGAACTGAATTTGAAAATCACTTATTTGAAAATTTTTTTTGAAAATGGATTAATCATAATTTTCAGCCCCTAGGACTCCACAACAAAATGGTGTAGTTGAAAGAAAAATAGGACTCTAGAAGACATGGCCCGTACCATGCTATGTGAAAGCAACTTACCAAAGTATTTTGGGCGGAAGCTATTAACACAGCATGTTACATCTTAAATAGAGCCCTAATAAGACCAATCTTAAAGAAAACACCTTATGAATTATGGAATGAAAGAAAACCAAATATAAAATACTTTCATGCATTTGGATGTAAATGTTTCATTCATAATAATGGTAAAAACAACTTAGGGAAAATTTGATGCTAAATCTGATGAAGGAATTTTTCTAGGTTATTCAACAACTAGTAAAGCATATAGAGTCTTTAACAAGAAAACCTTAGTTGTTGAAGAATCCATTCATGTAGTTTTGATGAATCTTTAGCATCTGTTCTGAAAAGATTGATGATGAGGAAGATACAAACATATTGAAAAAGATCTTGAAAAACTTAATATTGAAGTATCTTCAGATCATGAACAAGAAGCTAAAGATGATGATTCACATAAGGACGATGATTCAATATTGATCATAATGATATAGATCTTCCAAGAGACTGGAGATATGCTTATAGTCATCCCAAGGAATTGATTATAGGTGATCCATCTCAAGGAATAAGAACTAGATCATATATGAGAAATATTAGTAATCATCTTGCATTTGTATCACAAATTGAACCTAAAACTATAGAAGAAGCTGAAAAAGATAATAATTGGATGTTAGCAATGCAAGAAGAATTAAATCAATTTACTAGAAATAATGTTTGGACTTTAGTTGAAAGACCTAAAAATCATTCAGTAATAGGATCAAAATGGGTTTTTAGAAATAAACTAGATGAAAATGGCATTGTAATTAGAAACAAAGCTAGATTAGTTGCAAAAGGATATAATCAAGAAGAAGGTATTGATTTTGATGAAACTTTTGCACCTGTAGCTAGATTAGAAGCCATTAGGCTATTACTTGCATTTGCATGTCATATGAATTTAACTTATTTCAAATGGATGTTAAAAGCGCATTTTTAAATGGATTTATAAATGAAGAAGTTTATGTAGAACAACCACCAGGTTTTGAAGATCATGAATTTTCAAATCACGTTTTTAAATTGCACAAAGCATTATATGGTTTGAAACAAGCACCTAGAGCTTGGTATGATAGGTTAAGTAAATTTTAATTGAAAATGATTTTACAAGAGGAAATGTTGATAAAACATTTTTTTGAAAAAAAAGTAAAGATTACTTGTAGTACAAATATATGTTGATGACATTATTTTTGGTGCTACTAACGATCTCTATGTCAAGAATTTGCTAAGTTAATGCAGGGAGAATTCGAGATGAGCATGATGGGAGAACTCAACTTCTTCCTTGGACTCCAAATCAAACAAAGCAAAGAGGGATCTTTATCAACCAAACAAAGTACACAAGAGAAATTCTAAAGAAATTTGGTATGGAATCAATTAAACCCCTCGGAACACCAATGAGTCCTTCATGCAAGCTGGACAAAGATGAAGAAGGTAAAAAGGTTGATCAAAAGTATTATCGAGGTATATCGGATCCCTTCTTTATTTAACAGCAAGTAGACCAGATATTATGTTTTCTGTATGTTATGTGCTAGATTTCAATCAAACCTAAAGAATCACATTTAATAGCTGTTAAAAGAATACTAGATACTTAAGTGGAACAAAAAATGTAGGTTTATGGTATTCTAGAGACTCACATTAAATCTAATTGCATATTCTGATTCTGATTATGCTGGATGTAAGTTAGATAGAAAAAGCACAAGTGGTGCATGCCAATTTTTAGGAAGTAACTTAATCTCATGGTTTAGCAAAAAGCAAAATTCGGTTGCATTATCTACTGCTGAAGCAGAATATGTTGCAGCTGGAAGTTGCTGTGCTCAAATCCTATGGATTAAGAGACAACTTGAAGACTATGGTATCACACTTGATAAGACACCTATAAGATGTGATAATACAAGTGCAATAATCTAACTAAAAATCCAATTCAACATTCAAGAACAAAGCATATTGAAATAGATATCACTTTATAAGAGAACATGTAGCCAATAATGAAATTTGTCTTGATTATGTGAATACTGAAGAACAACTTGCAGATATATTACAAAACCCTTAAGTGAAGAAAGATTTTGTTATCTTAGAGGAGAATTAGGAGTTTGTGATCCTTTGGAATATTTTCTGAAACTCTTAAGGACATCATCTAGATTTCATCAATTTCTTGAAAAATCTTATTTCAATAAGGAAATCTATCTAGATCTTGATTCATTGTTTCCCCAATTGCTAAGGAACATTATCTATAATTTGATGATTAATTTGAATAGTTTCAATCCTTGAAACTTAATTTTTTATCTCTGAAACTGTTAGAGTCGACTCTGAGTTTGTGGAGTCGACACCTGAGTTTTTGATTTCTGTCTAAGCATTAGAGCCGACTCTGGCTTTGTGGAGCCGACTCTAATACGAGCGCTGACAGATTTTCTGGTTCGGAGCCGACACCCAGTTTTCGGGAGTCGACTCTAAGTCGAGTAGGTCAAAAATAAAAAGGCGGAGTCGACCCCCAAATCCAAACCCTCCAAAAAAACTCCAAAAAAACCTTTTCCAACTTCCACTCAATGGCCCCAAAAGGCGCTTGGGAGCCGTTCCACGGAGACGCCGTTCGAAGAGGCAACCTTCGCTTCTTCCTCTTCGGCCACTCAAGAGGATTCTCCACACCTAGATTTTAGCTGGTAAGTTACACTGGAAGGAAGTAATTTTGATTTTTGAATCGGAGGTTTTCTATTGGAAGAAATTTAAGAATGGGATGGGAAAAGTGTGCTCACTAGATTCCCACATATCCTGCATTGTAAAGAGTTTTATAATTTAAGCAGAGGAGAAGGAGGTTTGTAGTGTAAGAGGAACTAGGTGGTAATCACTGATTCTTGGAAACTATTGGAAATGCCCACTGTTGGTTTATGGAATGTCAGCATGATGACAGATGTTGGAAGAGAAGTTTTGAGTTTGAAGAAATTTGCAAATCAGTTAACCTAGAACTCAGATTACTTCATAATATATGTGGAGAATCTTATTTCCAAAATTGGTAGATTTGAGTATGTCTCGGAGCGAGACGTTCTTTGATGGACTGCATATACTGGAAGGCCAGTCAATTTAGCTGGCATGATGATTGGTTACATGGCAGAGGCAGCTACAAGAAAAGATCAACACTGCCATACGGTATGATTCTGACACTAGTTTTAGAAGCCAAGGTGTGATAATGGAAATGAACCAAAGAAAACTGAGACACACTGATTATTATAGCATTCTACTATTCATAGAATGGGCTTCAAGAAAGTTAATGGTGTGGAAAGGAAAGGAAAGAAGAGAACTGAGGAGGCCAGAGAGAGGATTCCCTGGACCATCTACTGCTGGACCTTCAGAGGCTGGACCGAGCACTATTCCTTCACCTCCACATCAGTCCTTTTTCTGGAAGATTTTCTGATGAGCAACTTGATCAGTTAGAGCTTTACTTGCTGAGTATGATTCAGAATGAGAAGTCAATGAAATTAATCAAGACTTGACATGATATTTTCCTTTAAGTGAATCCTTCACTGAGCTTCAAAAGATCTTTGAAAGGATGGAAGGCATTGCTGATGGATCAGGATCTATGTTCATGCAACGGTCAATTGAAGAAGGATATTGACCTTGCAGTCTCTCAAATTGAAGCTTGTCTTGAAAATTTAAGAAATCCAAAAAGATGATGTATGGAAATGGTCATTTAAAAAATTGTATTCAAGCATGTTTGATTTTGATTGTTGTATCTTAGGATTTCTTGTTTCTTGGATAGTGTATCTAGGAATTTTAAATATGTACTTTTTAAATGTACTTGAATCACTATGTAATGGTTCTTGCATTGAAATACAATTTCTTTTTTCAAATTTGTCTATGAGATTTAATCTTATGATTGATTAATTCTCCTTATTGCTGATAACAAAAAAGGGGGAGAGATTGTATGCAAAGAAAGAATGAAAGAATATATAAGAAAATAAAAAAAGGGGGAGAAAAATTTTGTTTAAATAATCAATTTGTTCAATTTTCAGTTTATTTATATAGGGGGAGCTCAATGCAGGGGGAGCTTAACAATTTGTAAAGTTAAATCATTTGATTGATTTTATTTCATGTACTTTTTTTTCATTTTGAATTGGCATCAAATTGTTAAAGTTTTAAAGTTTAAAATGACTATAATCTTAATTCAATGAATTTTTAATGCATATACTCAAAGTTTTTGTTATCATCAAAAAGGGGGAGATTGTTGACCCAATTGATGATTTTGATGATTAACAAAACTATTTGAGTATAACATTTGAAGGCTCTAATGATTTTGATTTAGTTTTTCAGATTATAAGTCTATTGAATCAAAATCAGGAGTTAAATGTTCTGGATCGAATCTAATGTCTAGGTAAGATTGCAGACATTAGAGTCGACACATGGAATCACAGAGTCGACTCCGGCAGGACTTAGAGTCGACTCCGAGACTGTTAGAGCCGACTCCGAAAAGACAGAACGTGATTTTTCTGGCCCGACTTAGAGTCGACTCCGGACTGTTAGAGTCGACTCCAGAAGTTTTTTGTCGACCCCAGAAAAGTCAGAGACGACTCCAGTTCAAGATTCGAGCTAGAGCCGACTCCAGAATGTCTCCAGAACTTCAGAACGACTCTAAACTTTATCTTTATCTTTTAATCCCAACGGCTATTGCTTTTTTTCTAATCCTTCTTACACTTGTTTCTAACGGATAGTTTTAAACTATTTATGGATTAAAGGATCTATAAGAAGAGGTTTTGCATCCAAAAGAAGAGAGAAAAAAGAAAGAATAGAGAGAAATCTTAGAAATCCATCAAAAATCAAAAGAGAAAAGAGGGAAAACTCTAAGGAAAGATCATAGATTCCCAAAAGAAAAGAGAGAGATTCCAAGCTTTTGTTGTTCTATTTCAAAGAAATCCCAAGGGAAGAAGCAAGCCCTAGTTTTCTGATCTTCTGAGTCTCAAGAGCACCTTGAAGGAAGATCCAGAAAAGAAGAAAAGGAGCAAGCCACCAAGATCTACAAATCAGGCTTTTCTAAACTTTTATTCTTGTTTCATTTTGTATATTTGCTCATTGGAGGAGCTTTTATTTGTAAAACAAATATTGTTTGCTGGGTTCAATCTGGTGGATTGAACAGTTGGAGGTGTTAGCCTTGTGCAAGCTTAGCTTGTGGTGTAGGGTTTTGTGCTGGTGAGCCTTGAAAACCAGCTGGGTTCGTTGTGCACCCGGGAAAACAACAAGTTTGAGTTGTGAGCTTGCAAAACAACTCTGCTGTAATCAGATTGATTATAGTGTGGACCCAAGAGATACTTGGGAGTGGACGTAGGTGTAGGTACACCGAACACTATAAAATCTCCTGTGTTTGCCGTGATTGTCTCATTTTCTTTAACTCTCTATTTGTGCATATTCTATTTTAATCTGTGCGAATCTAAGTTTTATTTTCACTGGGATTTATTTTTCAAAAGAGTTTAAATTTTTGAAAAACCTAATTCACCCCCCCTCTTGGGTTGCTATCTGAACCAACAAGTTTAATTAATTATATGTAATTATTCTTCATATGATGTCTTGCATGCTACGAATTTATTTCCAAGTGTGTCGTAGATTGTTACGCAGATCTATTTCGGATTTGGGGCGTAACACCAAGTATAACTCAAATAAAGTACATGGGGTCTAACTACATGTCTTATAAAAAATTAAATTTAAAGAAAAAGATGCAGAAGAGTAATATTATAATGGCAAGTTTTGGATATCAAGAAATATAAATGTTAATGACGTTACCCCAAAGAATTGCCGGTAGAGAGATGCGCTGCATCATCTCTTCCTCATGGAATTGTAAACATGCATGCATACTCTTAGGTCTCTTATTTTGTTTAGAAGATTTTAGAAGTTTTAATTGAGGCAAAGAATCCAAGTTATTCTCAATCAACTCATTTAAGGATCACAAGCATTCTAAAAATAAGATTTCATTATGGGGGCCTATTTATCTTAGAGGTGGAAGGAACGCATTATCCAGCCACAAACAAATACTTTTCCAGATTCTCAGGGCTGCTAGTAGAATCCAACCCACGGTTTCAAGGCTGCCCAATATTACCTGATAGGTTAATAGATGGGGTTGCAGTTGTATTTGAATTATATTAGTAGCTTAATGATTTAGTTAGCTAGTCTTGGGCAACTGGTCCGTAGGTAATAGATGGCTACCAAGTGAATTACACCGCAAGAACATGACATGGGAGACAATTTACATTCCAGATAAATTTATAATAACAACTTTCAATTAACTTTAAGTATCACATCTAATTTGTCATGATACATTTATCATTAGATATAGAGCTCCAGAGAATACATATACTAATCACTGAAAACAATGGAGCACTGCTAGCGATACAATTTAGGGGTCAGTTGCAACAAATGCAGACACCTTTATTATTGCATTTTCCAGAGGCAAATTGAAAAAAATTACATGACCCGAAGCAGTTTTTTTCTACGCACGGGGAGACCCTTGGGTTTGCCGAGCACTTGTCATTATAATCTGCCAAAAAAATAAAAAAAAAAATAAATCACCACTTTCATTCATATCAACAACAAAATAAAAATTTTATGGAAAACGAAGAAGGATTTTAGGTTACAAGTTATTTTTTAACGGATATTAGAATATTTTGTTTGCATGTCTATCCATAATATTATCCTATAGAATTTTACAAGCAGTTTTTTCTTTTTAGCTAACATATTTTCAAATCCACAAAAGTTTTGCCAAAATTCAAGCTGGAAAGCTGTGCAATGCATAGCTATTTTATGAGAAATATATAATAACTCCTTCTAAACTTCAACCTTATTTTGAAAGAAAATTATAATATATATAGGCAAAATAAAATGTTGAAAGAGTTAAATTTTTTAGCTTGATTTAGCCAAACAATAAAAAAAATTTCATATCATTGTCAAAAAATGAAAAGATTTATTTTTTTATAAAGATCAAGCCTGATGTAAAATAAAGTATGACTGATGAATAAGTTTAACAAAGACTTTCTAAAAATAATAGTATATGTAGTACAATTATGCTACAACAAAATTATTTTAACTAAATGAGACCATAGCCTCTAAATATCAAAAGAGAAAAAGCTCATGGTATTATGAAAGTTTGATAATTATGCTAATTATAGATATTCTATTACCATTAAGATTTCATGCAACATATAAAATGGATGGCTATCATTAGGATATCCACTAAAAGATCAAGAATGGGACAATTGTATAAATTAGCTCACTGTATAATTACATTAATTTTTTTATTTAAGCCATTATCATCGCATGTTGTTCACATCCTACCTAGAATCTTATATAACATATAAAGCAAGGTTTTATTTCTTTTATTACCCTTGGGTGTCTTTTTTTTTTTTTTTCCTTTTCTTACTTTATTCATGCCTTTCTTTATTTTTCTTTGTTTTTTTTTTATTTTTAGTTTTGAATTCCTTTCTTTCTTCCTTTTCTTTTCCTTCTTTCTCTATTTAACTAGAATTTGATGTTTGTCCTTGTTTCGATCCTTTTTTTTTTTTTCCACAAGAGTAGGATGAAATAGCGAGGATGTATAACCATCCTGGGACTTCTAACTTTGATAAAATAATACGAAAATTAGCTTCTTATAGCTTATCAAATTATATAGCTAGCAAGAATTTGAAAAGCATTACTTGATTCCTAATGTAATTGTGATTAGATATGTATTTTTTATGTAAGTTATCACTAATTGTCATCAGCTTATTTAGCTGGCAAGCAATGCTTCTTCTATTTCAATTCCGAAGTAGTGGAATGAAACAAAAATAATTTTACAAAGAAAAAGAAAGAATTCTTTAAAACCTTTAGGAATTTTTTCAAGCATCGTGCCAGGAATTGTGATTAATAGCAGCAGCACTACGAGAGAAAAAGCTTGTTTCTTCTTGGAATCCATGGTCTCCACCACTATGAGCTTGAGGTTTAGTATCGGAGCCCTATGACAGCTTGGCTATTTGTAGATGGAGTCTATAACGCCTCTATAACGCCCGTGGATAATTCCTGCGACCATTGCAGCGGGCGTTAATTATCCCAAGCGAGCCGAAAGAGGAAGAAGATATTTTGTAGCCTAATCCACTCCTTGTTGGGCTGTTTCCCAAAGTAAAAATTAGCTATTTTGGAGATAAAGATGACCTTAGAGTAAATATTAGCTATTTTGGTGATGAAAATGATCCAAGAGTCCATCAAACTTTTTTCTTCTTAATATATAGAATCCTTTTTGTAAAATAATTATTTTGGAGATAAAGATGACCTTAGAGTAAATATTAGCTATTTTGGAGATGAAAATGATCCAAGAGTCCATCAAACTTTCTTTTCTTCTTAATATAGAATCCTCCCCTACTTGTAAAATTGATTATTTTGGAGACAAACATGACCTTGCTAGATGGGTAAGGAAGGATGGTAGCTCAAATTGGAGTAACAAAAATAGAATAGAATTATGAAATAAAAAAAAAGGATCGCTTTCCATAATAGCTAAGAAGCCAGTGACATAAAATGAAATACACACTTTGACATGGATGCGGATCCATTGAAATATTGAGATAGCACCTATTAAAGGCATGCATAAAATAAAAAGGAAAGAAATAAAAAAACCATCATGCAAAAGAAAGATAGAAAATTTTCCCTATATTAAAAAATGTTTTCTGAATGATAAGAAATTTTTAAATCATATTTAAAATTTTAACCATAAATTAGATTAAAAGAAGGTTGACGACGGTCTTCAAACCCCTAAGTTTGATCGTTACTTTAAAATCTTTATAGATCTTCTATGAATGTTGTGTGTGGTGTTGCT
>UESW01004211.1:705623-759507 GCA_900491605.1 Calamus simplicifolius
CATGTTTGCACAAAGTATATTAAATTGACTTCTATTTCGTTCGAGAATGTCTTGCTTGATGCCAGTTATAAGTTCGTTTCATTGCCTCTTCAAAACAAATTGCTAATTTAGTCACTAAAAGTTTGTCATCTCATCATTTTCAATCTCTTCGTTTCAAGCTTTTGATGGGGGAGGGAGTTGATCAAATCATATTCCCATCATCTATTTTATATTAATTATTAACAAGTGCATGATTTTAAGAGGTCTACCTAATTCTTGGAATTAGGTTGCAAGCACTTTATTGCTGACCAAGTCATCCATCTAAGTATATGGCTTTAGTTATGACATCCGCATCTTTTGTAATTAACTAATTCTTAATGTTGCATTATGAGCACTTTTTATTTTTTTTGGATGTATAATATATAATATACATACTTTTTTTTTTGGGTACAGACGGTGATTCACACCACCCTAGGTCGGGATGGACCCGTTACATCTGAAACTAATAACTGGGACAAAATCAGAGGGCAGTAGTCTCCCGGTCTCCATCTCCAATACCCAGAGTGAGAAGCCACCCTGGCCGCAATCCAGTCCGCAACAGCATTGGCCTCACGATAGATATGACGGATCTGGATGTTGGAAGCTTCCAAGATCATAATCGCATATCACATAAGATAGGAATAGAAGGCAAGTGGAAACTATACTACTGTCGAATCCATCGAATAACAATAATGGAGTCCCCATCAATGATGAGTCTGCGGGCGCCAAGGGTCCGAATGGCGTAGGATATACCCGCCCAAGCCGCATAGAGCTCAGTCATAGGTACCGAGGGATCAAGAAGGCTAAAACCTCCAGCCACCAGCATCATACCATCTGCATCACGAATAACATAAGCTGATCCAGCACTTCTGCCTCGGACACTCCCATCAAAGTTAATTTTAACAAACCCTGGAGGAGGGGGCTCCCAAGAAATGAAAACCGTATGCCGGTTCGCTGCCGCAGCAGCAGGGGAAACCCAGTGTCCAAGGTTCGCAAAATCAAAAGACTCCTGATGGGATGAGTACTCAGCAAAGAGGGAGGTAGCCGTCCTGAGGATCCTGCGAGGAGAATGAACCATATCTGAGAACACAATCTGATTCCGGGAAAGCCATATCTGATAAGCAATATAAGCCCAGAATGAGCCCCGCTGGTGAGTAACCCGTCCCAATCCCCGCTTCAGCAGTCTCAGGAAAGAAATACGGTGGGAGGCAGAACTGTCCACCCAGGGATAAGTACCAGAGAGTTGCCAAATCTGACGAGCCCTGGCACAATAGAATATAGCATGATCAATCATTTCCTCCTCGGTACCACACACCGGGCATGTGGGCAGAATACTCAAACCTCGATGCGAGAGAAGGGAGCAGGTAGGAAAAATACCCTGAGCTAGTTTCCAGATGAAAAGTCTCACTCTAGGGTGAACAGGCAGATGCCAAATCCAATCCCACTCCCTCGAATCCTGAGGATAAGTTCTGAACATTGAGAGGAGGTCCCTCATGGGAGCACGAGACAAGCATGATCTCCTCCAGACCCTGGTATCTGTACTAGCAGCTGGAGATAGAGGTATGGAAAGAATAGCCGATAGAGCTCAGTCCCGCAGAAACTTGCCACCCGAGAATATGACCAGGAAGGGCAGTCCAAGGATATAAAGTCACTGACACGCATACCATGAGGAGTATCAGGGCAGATAAAAGTGGGCCACTGCGACAGAGAAGGTCAGCAATCCATGCATCCTGAATGGAATCCACCGAAGTACCGTCCCCGATCATCCAAGAGGTACAATCCAGGATAGTCGAAGCATATCGACAGACCTCTTTCCAATAAAAAGAATGCCCCCGATTAGCCTGAGAAATAGTGGAAGAGTTCCAGCTGCCGTACTTGGCGCGCATAAAGGAACTCCACAGGCAATTCGGATCAAGAAGGAATGGGAGGCATGCCTAGCTATCAGAGCCTCTCTTCTGAGTAGCAGCGACTGGATACCAAGACCACCCTCAGCCAAAGGCAAACAGACAGTGTCCCAAGCCAGAAGATGAATACCGTGGCCATCCTGCCTCGAAGCCCAGAGAAAGTCACGAAAATATCTCTCAATCTTCCGCAACAAGCCAACGGAATAGCAGTGTTAGATAATAGATAGGCAGGCATCGACGAGAGCACAGAACGGATCAGGGTAATCCGCGCCATCATAGAAAGACCAGAAACTTGCCAGCCATCCAGACGATCACGGATCTGCCTCACCAGATAACTAAAATCCGAACACCGAGGCCGTCTCCCAGAAATCAAATCCCCAAATAGGACATCCAATCGGACTGAGTAGGAATCCCCATAATCTGAGATATAGCCCTCTTCACAGAAGGGACGTCCTCGGACTAGAAACAATCAGCGATTTGCTGAGATTGACACACTGACCCGAGGCACGACAATAGGAGTGAAGAATGGAGGAAAAGGTGGAGGCATTGCTGGTAGAAGCCCTCCCCAGCAGGAGACAATCATCAGCAAAAAGTAAATGGGACAGCGAAGGGCCAAGGGGGCCAGCAGCATAAGGGTCAATGTCTGAAGTCCGCATCGCCAAAGAAAGCTCCCGGGATAGAGCATCAGCAGAGAGAATAAACAAGAATGGAGAAAGAGGACATCCCTGTCTTAGACCCATTGCCGAGTGGAAGAACTCCGTCCGACCCCCATTAATCATAAGAGAGAAAGACCTCTGGACATACTCCATCACCCAGTCGACAAAAACCTCATGGAAACCAAACTCATGAAGAGTACTGCAAAGAAAGTCCCACCTCAGTCTATCATAAGCCCTCTCCATATCAAGCTTAATAGCCATGAGGCACTGACGTCCCGACGCTTGGTGAAGGTCATGCATAAACTCCTGAGCCAACAGGGCGTTATCCGTGATACTGCGCCCCCTAAGAAAAGAACCCTGCTCCTGAGAGATAAGACGAGGCATAACCAAAGCCATCCGAGTTACTAAAATCCGAGCACAAATTTTGTATAAAGTGGTGCACAGACTAATGGGCCGGTAATGCATAGGAGAGGAAGCCTAAGGACGTTTGGGTACTAAGGTAACAAGAGTCCACTTCCAGTCAGAAGGAATATGAGTGGCCAAAAAGATAGACTGGATAGCAGAGACCACATCCGGACCAACAATGTCCCAATAATGACGGAAGAACAAGGGCGGATACCCATCAGGTCCCGGGGCCTTGTCAGACCCAGCTCCCATAAAGCGAGATGAATCTCCTCCGTAGTAAGAGGCCTGATAAGAATGTCATTCTCCACATCTAAGACCTTGTAAGAAGGCAGAACCGGAGAAACTGGGAACCCAACCCCCGACATCTCAGTCCATCTGGTCTGGAAGTAGTTAATAAACTGATCCATGATCGCCTGCGGATCCTCAACAGAATGGCCCTCCTCATCATCGATGCATCTAATGCGATTCGCCGATCGGTGCCGCAAAGTAGTCTAATGAAAGAATCTCGTATTACGGTCTCCCTTCTTAATCCACTGAATACGGGACCTTTGCCTCAATAAGTTTCCTGCTGCAACATCAGAGAATGGTGGACAGCTAAAGTGGATCTGAGAGTCGACAAATCCGCATCGAGGAGAAAACCCTCCTGATCCTCCTTGTCTTGCAAAGAAGAGATAATAGACTCTGCATGTTTAACCTGCCTCAAAATATTCCTGACCTCCCTCCTGTTCCAGCTAGAGAGCCTACAACTGACAAGGAGCCGTCTAGAAAGTCTGTAAGCGGCACTCCCTCTAACCGGCAACCGCCAGACCTGAGAAATGATATGTCTTGCAGAAGAATAAAAGGTCCAAAACTTTTGAACTTAAACTATCTAGACCGCTGAAGAGGCACATCAGTAGAAATGAGGATAGGACAATGGTCGGACCCTATTCTTGGCAAAGAGTAACAGTAGCAGAAGGAAAGAGTTGAAGCCAGTTGGCAGAAGCCAAATCCCTATCCAGTCTCTCCCAGACTCTAGCAGATCCCTGACGATTATTGCACCAGGTGAACTGGGGTCCAGTAAATCCCAAATCCAAAAGATCTGCCGAGGCAATAAAGTTCCTGAACTAAACAATGCCCGAGGAAGCAACAAATTCTCTGCCTCCTTGCTTCTCAGAGGCTCCCACAATACAGTTAAAATCACCAGCAATGAGGGAGGGAAAACCCTGGCCAAGGAGCAATTGGATCTCATCCCAAAGCACTCGGCGCACCCTAAACTCAGTGCTGGCATAAATTCCAGAAAGCAGCCAAGGTGCAGAGGACCCTTCCAAAACAACCAAAGCAACCTGCTGGCCACAATCATGGAAGGCATCCACACGGACTCTATCCGATCTCCAAAGTACCAAAATGCCTCCAGAAAGACCAACAAGTCAATAGCAAAAGAATTCCACAATCTAGAAATCTGCCTCCGGAGGCGATATAAACAATCCCCCGAAAGACGAGTCTCCGTCAAAATACAGATGTCAAGGTTATGAAGCTGCTAAACCCTCCCAAAAGATGAACGAAATGAGGGTTTCAGGGCCCCTTGAACATTCCAAACAAGAATCTTCATTTAGGAATTAGAGGAAGAGGGACCCCAACAGTGTCCCCAATCACCTTCTCGCCAAGGTGATCATTAAGCAGCATGGGACCTTCAGGTCCGTGGCCAGTACTCTCATCCACCCTGGACGAGTCCATGATCTCAAGAAGACGATCCTTCTGGATGGCTGCCTTAAGAAGGGCCACAGCCTCATCATGGCCTGTACCAGTCGAGCAAGACGGCTGGGCTGACCCTTCAGCAGACTGTAGGGCCAAGTTATCTTTACGACGAGACTTTAGCTTCCTCGACCCCACAAGACCAGGCATACCCCTAGGGGAGTCAAGCGAAGCCGAGAAAGCAAAGGATCCATTCACAATGTCCTTATCCCTGAGGTAGCTTTTCCTTTTCCTTTGGATGCCTTGGATAGGACCCGCTGCGACAAAGGCTCAACAGATCGAGCCCGCTTCGACAGCCCAGAAAGGCAACCTTCAGTAGTCTGAACCTGGCCCCCCAACTTAAAAGGATTGGAACTTAAAACATCAGGATTCCCTGAGAGCATCGGGACAGATACCAAACAATCAGACTTAACCTTTTCAGCCCTCCCCTCCTCTCCAACCGGCACGCTTTGAAGAAACCGGCACGCTGGGGTTTCAGGCTGCACAGGAGGATTCAGCGGAGGAAACCGGCTCGCTGGATTATCAGCCCTCCCATCCTCTTCCACATTCATCTCACCAACATCCGCCGGCACAGAAGGAGGGATCCGGCACTCAGGCACACCAAACAGAGGTGATGGCCCAGGAGAATGAGATGAGGGATCCACAGCAATGGCAGACAAGGGCTGCGAACCATTCCTAAGGTGCCTTCGTGCTATTTTCTTGGGAGTTTGCCATTCATCCGTCAAAGCGGAGGTGGGGGAAGAAGACGTACCTGGAGCAGAGGCTCTCTGAGACACCGGTTGCTGCTGCACAGGGGCCTTCCTTCGTCTCACCGCTGTCATCCAAGGGCCGAACCGAGGATTCAAGGAGGAAGATGAGGAATTAGGCACAGCTCCACAGGTCCCAGAGAAATGCAAGGATCCACAGAAGGCACAGATCCCTTCAATATTCTCAAATGAAAATTACTGCCAAAAGGGATTACCAGCACCTTGAATCCGAGCACCCGGACGTAGTGGCATACCCAGGTCGACACTGATACATGTGCGAGTAAAACCGCCCCGCTTGCGATCCTTGGTCGATGCATCTGAGTACAAAAATCTCCCTGCAGTAGATAGGATTGAGGCAAGAGCCTCATCTGATCAAAATTCGATGGGGAGCAGTGGCAATCGGACCCAAAGCCGAGCTTGAAGCAGCGAGCTCTTAGAAGGAATGAAGTCCGGCTACCACTCGGATACAGCAAAAGCTTGGCCATTAATTGTCCATGGACGTCCGAGGACAAGCTCCGTAGCACGAATGTCTTCAAATCGGAACAGATAATGGCGATGCACTAGAGCGGCAGCTTCAATTTCTCCCGAGACACCGGCACGGAGAAACTCACGAACCAGAGCCTCCGGAGGAACCCAATTGCCAAGACTACGAGCAATAACGGCCAGATTCTTCCATCTACCGATCTCCTCCTCCAGTGGCCGCATGGGAACTTGGATGATTTCCGGGAAAAGGTGCTCCAACTCTGCGACCACCATCGAAGACGGCGAGGGGGAAACCCACTCGAAGCGGCTCGATCGGGCATGGCTTCATGGCACGCCGGCGTTCTTCGGAGCATCAGCCCCCACTGGATGCTTGATAGATGAAGACACCATCACCAGACGAAGCAGAGATAAAACAGCAGTAGCAGGCGATGAAAATCGGGAAAGAAGAAGCCAATGCACGAATTACAAAGTACCACAGAAAATGAAAAAACCCAGTCGCACCACTCATAATTTTTAAAGCACTAAAGCACCACAGAGGCGTGTTAATAATACATACTTGAAACGCATAATACTAATGCATATGCTCTTGAGCAAACCGTGTACGAGGGAGAATCTCCGTATATTGACTTACATATATCGCATTTCAGTGAAATCAGCTTCGATTGTCAATAATGCGACCAGGGATCTGATGAAAGGTCTGGCATCCACAGGGATATCAGGAAAGATTCCTTTCTCATCCCTGCCATTTTTAATTGGAAACCATGAATAGCTCGTATTACCATCGGAACTCTCCAGTCTAGCTGCAAGAATGGACAAGTTATAGTAATCTATTCCTAAATAATCATATTTGATACATATTTTGAATGATAATTTATTCTATAATAATAATTTAAATTACATTTCATAAGATAAAAGATAATTTAAAGATAAAAAAATAATTATTTATATTACCAAAAATATGATTATCTAATAAACTATTTTTTAATAATCTTGAATATTATTTATAAATATAAATTTTTTTAGATATTATCATTTATAAATATATTTTTTAAATCAAATATAAATATATATATATATAATAAATTTAATTAAAATATTTTAAAATTTTAATATTATATAATTAGTAATATATTTATCATATCAAACACAGTAATCAATATTACTATTGCATTACTTATATATACCAAATGCAGTAATATTAATAATCTAATTATTTATTTGATAGTAATTCATATTTGTTGAAATTAATTTGTAATAAATGAGTGTGGAAATCTAAGTGTCTTTTGTATTTTCTATGTGACATTAATGAGTGTGGAAGTCTAAGAGATATCTAGTTATGAAAACGAAGAGTCACATGGGAAGACTAAAAGGTTACATTATGATGTATTTATGAGAGAAGCTCAATAGGCACTTTCTATGTCTATAAATAGATCAATATGTATTGAGTTTAAGTGAGTGGGAAAAGTTTATGAAATGAGATTCTAAATGCTATTACTCCCACTCCAAGCATTTCCTCTTGAGCATTATCCAAGTACCTATCTATCAAAGTTTTATTTTATCCTACAATTGGTATCAGAGTTTCTTGTGTACCCACCTTGTTTCCAACAAGTGGTATCAGAGCTAGGTCGATCCCACAAAAAAAAATAAAAAAAGTGGCATGAAGCAGAGAGCCAGAGAGCCAAAGAGCCTGGTAAATCCTGAAGCAAACCACAGAGCCAAAGAGTCAAGGAGCAGTTGCAGAGCTAGAGAAAGCTTCGAGTGCAGAAGGTGCTCGTACAAGAGTTGCTCGTGAAGCCGTGATCTATATCCTCCAGCAAGATGATAAGTCTCCGGATCAAAAGGAATCCGTTGAGAAGTGTGCAAGTCCAAGATAAGAGGGACTTTGCAAAAGGAAAGAAGACAAGAGTGGTCTTCAGAGGTTGTACAAAATGGAGGATGAGAAGGTAATAGTTGTGGTTGCGCCATATAAAGAAATTGAAGCTGTCAAGCTATCAATGCAAAATATGCATGAAGCCTATGAAGAGTTGAAGAACAAATATGAAGATGTAATGAAAGAATTACATGAGTTAAAGCAGACAATAAAAAAAAGAGTTATCATAGAAGATGAAGAAAGAGTGATTGAAGTAGATACAAGATATTCACATCATACATCAAAGAGAAGAGCATGTGCCATAAGAGATTTTCCTCCTGGTTGCAGTTCAAATCAGTAATTGAAGATATTATGAAAATTACAAATTAAGGAGAGATGTTGGAATTAATTTGTAATAAATGAGTGTGGAATCTAAGTATCTTTTGTATTTTCTATGTGACATTAATGAGTGTGAAAGTCTAAGAGATATCTAGAAAAATGAAGAGTCAGTTATGAAAACGAAGAGTCACATGGGAAGACTAAAAGGTTACATTATGATGTATTTATGAGAGAAGCTCAATAGGCACTTTCTCTATAAATAGGTCAATATGTATTGAGTTTAAGTGAGTAGAAAAAGTTTATGAAATGAGATTCTAAATGCTATTACTCCCACTCCAAGCATTTTCTCTTGAGCATTATCCAAGTACCTATCTATCAAAATTTTATTTTATCCTACAATTGGTATCAGAGCTTCTTGTGTGCCCACCTTATTTCCAACAATATTATCATTCAAAGATTAGCAGCGAGGCATCAAACGCATAAAAAGTTTAGCTTCACATATATAATTCTCTTCTCCCATCTCTTCTTTTATTTTCCCTGAAAGAAACGTTAAGAATTTGGGGCCACAACAAGTAAAAGTAATAAATCTGGAACAGATATTGAGAGAAATTCTTAGATAGATTTGATCCATCATACATCCGAGATAGATCAAGTCAATCAAAAATAATGTGCCAACAAACTTTTCCTTTCCTCTCTCTCAGCGATCTCTCTGTCTAAATTATGTCTACATGTGGTTTGAATTTGCAGCCACCATAAACGCCAGTGGAGAGGATGTGTACGTCCCTCATTAAATGATCTGCTCTTCAACTAATACGGTGGATCCGATCTATATCTTCCAAAATTTTCCGTAAGTAAATATTAAATACCACTGATAAGCATTTACAAGGAATTCCCGGGTGCGACGACCAGTAATAATAAGAAATTTACTATGAGAAGGAATTAATTTACCCATCATCATCTACAAAGAACTCCTAATTCACGCGATTAATTAAGGTGTTTTCAAGGCGCTTGAAAACCTCCGTCACAAGATTCTCACCTCAAAGAAACGAGCTTTAATTAGAAATCGCAAAACAGAGAAACTCTATACACATGCTCCTCCTATTTCTCCCTCTAAATCTAAAGTTATGCTAGTAATGGAACTCCTTAGGCTATTTTTTTTGCCATGCAATTCAGTGAAGACAAAAATTCTTTTGCACACGAATGGAAGGGGGTTTGCCACCACTCCTTGCCATCGAAAAAGCACAAGAACCTCCAGATGCCTTCTTCGACATAGTGTCGCTCGAAGTTCCCGGTGGATGATTAGATCTCGGGCTTCCATCCAGCCCTCCTCCATGGCTCTTGCTTGACTTCATCTTCCTCCTGTAGGGAGTCCGTTTCTTTGGAAGATCCTCAAGGCATCTCACATCGGACAGGGAGGTGAAGGACTGGGACTTCCCCTCGTAGTACTTCGATAGCCCTCTCCTACAACACCCAGAGAGTCAAAACTTAGCAATCCAACCGAGATAATGATAAGATTTTAAGATGCGTTACAATCTATGTTCATCACCTTTCAAAGCAGAATTCATGAAGTTAATCCATCCATTTGGATACCAAACAAAGATTTGGATTCATGTCAGATCGAGTAACACTCACTTGATAGGAAGTTGCACCATGAGGGAGGAGGATAAATCGTAGAGAGGGCCATTTGCATCGCCATGGGGTGGCAAGTAGGTGGTTTTGGCCAAAGGTGGAGGAGAGTTTGAAGAAGAAATTGCGTCCTCCCTGAAACCTGAGTCCTCTTCGCCGTCGTCGCTGGACAAAGAGGAAGATTCGCAGAGCTCATCATCGTCTTCGTCGCAAGGAGGAGGAATCCCATGAAACAATTGGTTGATATCTTTTCCCATTTCTAGATTGCAGACTTTGAACGAAGGATTTGGAAGGAAGCTCCAGCCCAAGCTCTACGCTTCCCCCTTGCCAACTCCACAAGCCCTATATATATATATATATATATATAGATAGATTAAGATTTTAGCATTTAAAATTAATAAGCTATCAAAGAATAATAATGAAAATATCTGTGGAGTGAGAGGAAGGTTGGTTCTAGTTGTACTGCTCTTTGCTTCCTTATTATCAAAGAATAATAATGAATAATTAAAGTTGCTGCTTTTACCATTGGCTCCACGGTTTCCGGCAGTTCAACCTCGATCCCATGGGTATATTTGTAAAACTAGCGTAATGGATAAGGCCCAAGCCTCGGGTTCATCCGTATCATGTTCATCTCTTTCTCCTACAGTCAATTCAATGCATGTGCTGTCGGTTTTCCGGTGGGAATTCTTTATGGCCATGAGATGAGTTGAACAAAGCTTCAACAAATCTAGAGACAACTCTAGTGGCTTTGTTCCTTGGTAGGAGCCAGGTGTCCAATGATTCGTATTAGTCCAACAAAAACACGATGTCGAAGTCCAACTTGGGTTCCATGGGAACCAGAGAAAATGAAGGATTCAATCCACAAGGAAACTGACAGGGTCCCAGTATAGATTTTGGTGTCCCGCTTTTATCTCTGGTGGCAAGTTAAGCTTCCAGGGCTGTCAATATCTTGTGGCAGTGGGTGGACCGAATTCTAAGTAGGAATACCGAATACCTCAAGCTTTGGGTCCACAGCCACAGGCTATAGAATAGAAGACTTCCCCGGCTTTCGTAGGTAGGGATTTGGTCGCAAACACGTTGGAAGACTCGGCGTGCCATTGTGGAACATTGAGCCGTTTCCCACGGTGCATAAAAAGTTATGAAGAATACGGAGAATTGGAGATAAGGATGGGGTGGTAGGAATTAAGTAATAAATTACGACATCGATTGCTTGAGCCGAATAAGACCCCGCCCAGCCCCGCCGGGAGTCTTCCAGATTTGCATGACCCAATTGACAGTGGGGCCCACGGGATCACATGGCGTGGACGGTGGGAACCGGGGCTTGGTGGGGACTCACTGGGACTGGGGAGCAGGGGGCATGGGTAAGGCACGGCGCTCGTCATATTTGAAGATTATTTTATTTTATTTTATTTTTAGAGGAAACGCCATCCGTTCTTATCCAAAACCTCGAGCCGTACAGGCACTTGCACAGTCGCATGAGCCAGAACGCAAGAGAATAATTCCATCAATAAAGCGCAAAATATCGGCTTGAAGATTAAAGATTTCAGATGACCACCTAACGTATGGTGAAGCCGACGCCGGCCTTTGGACGCGTCAGTCAAACCACGACCATCTTTTTTTTTTTTTTTTGAACAATTATTAATCTATTCTTTCGCCGAGAATAATGGAGAACAATTATTACGTTACGTGTGGAATTCAAAGCACAATCGCCCTTCCGAAATACAAATAATTTTCGCCAAACAGGAGGATGAGGTAAGATTTGATCGGAGGAATCTTTTTAAGAATAAATTCAAAATTCGTGGGCAATCCGCAATTAGATTAAAAATAAGCGAATAACCGATAAGCTGACGATAAATTATGAGAGAGTCGAATTCTCTAATGATGTTGATGAATTCGGTTGTTGCTATTTCTTGCCAGCCACGGAATCGCTGAAGAAAAATCTCTCTCCCTTTAAACGCCTGGGACTTCCTAAAGATGAGGATACCATCTCGGTCCGTGGTGAATATTCCAAAAGCAATGCAAGAAAGGACCGTTTCTCAACCAGCATGACCATCAATTATAGCGGTTTGGACTTTGGACACTATTGAATCTTTCAACCTCCGTCCGGTTTACGGTTTCCGGAGGAAAAAAACTGGCTTCACGATTCCCGAGCCCATTGGAATTGGAATGGTTTCGGCGTGCCCGTTGCCTTACAAAAGTTACCATGCTTCTAGATTAAAAAAAAAAAAAACTCTGTGCGTTCATTTAATTCAGCATGGAAAGTCTTCTAAAGAATAAATTTTGAAAAAAAAAACCAAAAAATTATGGAGGAAAAGTGCTTAGCATATGTGATATATAAGTTAAATTAAAATGACACACTTGGATAACGTTTTAACTGAAGAGACGTGTTTGTTTCGGTCGAAAAAAATTGACCATTCAAATTTTAAATATCAAGTGTCGTGTCCATTTTGAAGTGAAAGGATTGTTTAGAAGAAGTGTAATTTTTCCTTTAAATTCCTTTTTTATATCTTTCCCATTATTAGTCCCAATTTAAGAGAAGTTCTGAAGAGATTTTCTAGAATCTCAGAAGTGGTTTGCCATCAGCTCAATACCAAACTCTTGAAGTAGAGGCAACCATCACTTCAAGAACAGTGTACAAACGCACCATAGTATCGCACAGTAACGTTTGATCTACATCCATTTATACTACTTCCTTAAAATTAAGAAATTGCTCCAGAAAAAAAAAAAAAAAAAAAAAAAAAAAAAAAGAAGTCTCAACTGGTGAAGCTGAGTATAACCCAGACATGATATTATTATCCTGATTCAGTCAAATTATGGGATTTTAGATGATAGCTTAAAAAACAAATTCAGCAGCACAAACGATATGAGAATCCCATGTCTCACTCAAGTTCCAGATCCAATTCCTACTTAGAAAACCTTTCAGGGCTGCTTGTATTAATTGTTCGGAATATATATTGCTCGTTTCATGAACATGGCTGAATCCTTGTATTTTGCTGTGTGCTGAGAGGTGGACATTGAATTATGACCCCCTTTTGTGGTTGGCAGGCAGAACTTCAATATGGCTTTTAATAGCTCTTTGCTGGAGGAAAATTGTGGTCCATTTATGCACTCCAATCGGATCTAACTAGAGCGGCAACGAAACAGAGAGCAGGAAGGCAAGGTGAACTTGCTACATCTTCAGCTCCTATTGTTATTTAACATTTAATATGCATGCAGAAACCATCATATAATGTCGTATCACCAGATACATTTACAGGTGGGTCTAAGCTGCTGATGGGGCCAGTTGACCCCATGAAAAAATAAAATTTTTTGAACAGCCCCAAAGACCGACACCTCCAAGACCGACGGCCCCAAGACAGTCGCCCCCAAAGGCCGACACCTCCAAGACCGGCACCTCCAAGGCCGGCACCTTCAAGACCGACGGCTCCAAGACCGACGGCTCCATGACCGACGGCCCCAAGACAGTCGGCCCAAAGGCCGACACCTCCAAGACCGGCACCTCCAAGGCCGGCACCCCCAAGACCGACGGCCCCAAAACCGACGGCCCCAAGACCGACGGCTCCATGACCGACGACCCCAAGACAGTCGGCCCCAAAGGCCGACACCTCCAAGACCGGCACCTCCAAGGCCGATACCTCCAAGACCGACGGCCCCAAAGACCGACGGCTCCAAGACCGACGGCCCCAAAGGCCGACACCTCTAAGACCGACGGCCCCAAAGGCCAACGGCTCCAAGACCGGCACCTCCAAGACCGACGGCCCCAAAGGCCGGCACCTCCAAACCGACGGCCCCAAAGGCGGACGTCTCCAAGCTAGGCGGCCCCAGCACTTCCCAGTCGGCCCCGGCACTCCCTAGCCGGCCCCGGCACCTCCCAGGCGGTCTCGGCATCTTCCTAGCCGGCCCCCTGCGTCTCCGAGCCAGCCGGCCCCGGCACTCCCCAGCCGGCCACGGCGTGTCCAAGCTAGGCACCCCGGCACCTCCCAGGCGACCCCGACATCTTCCTAGCCGGCCCCATGCGTCCCCAAGCAAGTCGGCCTCGGCACTTCCCAGGCGGCCCCAGCTTGTCCAAGCTAGGCGGCTCGGCACCTCCCAGGCGGCCCCAGCATCTTCCTAGCTGGCCCCCTGCGTCTCCAAGCCAGCCGGCCCCGGCACTTCCCAGCCGGCCCTGGCGTGTCCAAGCTAGGCGGCCCGGCACCTCTCAGACGGCCCCGGCGTGTCCAAGCTAGGCAGCCCGGCACCTCCCAGGCGGCCCCGACATCTTCCTAGCCGGCCCCCTGCGTCTCCAAGCTCGACGGCCCAGGCACTTCCCAGCCGGCCCCGGCACTTCCCAGGCGGCCCGGCATCTTCCTAGCCGGCCCTCTACGTCTCCAAGGGAGTCGGCCCCGACACTCGACCCGGCGTCTCCAGTCCCGCCAAGTCGGCCAAGGCCATCCCCGGCCAGCCCGACTCGGCCCGGCGTCTCCAGTCCCGCCAAGTCGGCCAAGGCCATCCCCGACCAGCCCGACTTGGCCCCGGCGTCTCCAGTCCTGCCAGTCGGCCAAGGCCATCCCCGGCCAGCCCGACTCGGCCCTGGCGTCTCTAGTTCCGCCGACCCAACACTTCCTCCGCCTCTCCAGTCCTGCCAAGTCGGCCAATGCCATCCCCGGCCAGCCCGACTCGGTCCCGGCATCTCCAGTCTCGCTGAGTCGGCCAAGGCCATCCCCGGCCTGCCCGACTCAGCCCCGACGCCTCCAAGTCCGTCGATTCAGCCCCGCCCCGGCACTACCATGCCAGCGGGATTGGCCCCGGCCATCTCGGGTCGACCCGTCTCGGCCCTGATAAGTCGGGATTTTCCAGTCCCGCCAGATCAGCCCCAGCGGTTCAAGAAACCTCCTATCTGACGCGCGCCGCCCGACAGCGCCAGACGCACCGCCCAACAGCGCCTGACGCGTGCCGCCCGACAGCCCCGTCGGCTGATGGGACGTAGCCCACTAACCAGCCCAGATTCACGCAAGGGCTCAGTAGATCTTCTGACTCACGTAATCCCACGTGATCATGCCAGGATCAACCCCTATAAAAAGGTGAATCCACTCACCAAACAGGAACGCGCGATAACCCCCAAAAATCGCCATCTCAACTCTCAGAAAGGGATTCCTCCTCTCAGAGATCCCCCTTTTTCCACACAAAACAGGGCTCACTCGAGCCCTTCTTCAGCTGTGACCTCAGTCACTAACTTGACCGTCGGAGGGTCCCGCCGAAGACCCCCTCCGGTCCCGAGACTTCTTTGCAGGCAACCCGGTGAGGCGAGGATTCGAGGAGCGCCTCTGTTCCCGACGTCCAGGAGAGGTGATTGAGCGTCATCAGATTGACGCACCAGGAAGGGGGGATAAGAAAAAGTAGCGAACGTTCTCCCTAAGCTACACTTCTCTCCCCCTCTGCTCTTCAAGAAGCCATGGTGGTGACGCGAGCCCAGGATGTCTCCATCAGCTGCCCAGCGGGGTTTCACCCGCCGACTAGACAGCAGGAGGCCAATCCCCCTACTGCCAACCCTCTGGTCACCTACCCACCGCCCGACGCCGCTGTCCAAACAGTGGAGCGGCTGGCAACTCTTTTCCAGCAAGTCCAGAATCTCACCGCCATGATCCATGGGCTCCAGCAGCAGTAGTCCATGGCAACCCAGCACCAGACTGCTCCCCTCGCCAGTCAGCAGTCGGCGAGGGGAGGTTCTCCCCGGCGGGAGGCCGGTCGGTGAGAGACCGGCCGACGTCAAGTTTCCCCTAGGAAGCCTGGACGCGAGCCCTCCAAGTAGCCATGGTCCCCTGACCACGGCCCTAACGAATTTCCTCCCAAGCCACATCATCACGAGGAACCCAAGCGAAAGTCTCGACTTCCGTCTCCATCTCCTTCTGCCTCCTCTTCTTCTTCTTCCTCTGAGCTATCTCGGAGGGCCCTGACGATCAGCCGCCAGGTGGAGGAACGCCTGGAGGAGTACAATAGGCGACTAGACGAGCTCGCCAAGAAGATCAACCATCAGCCGGAGGAAGAGTTCGACACTCATCCTCCTTACACTCGCCGCATACTAGAGGAACCGGTTCCCTCCAGGTTCCGCTTCCCCGAGGTGGACCCGTACGACGATACGACGAATCCTCTCGATCATCTCGAGAGTTACAAAGCAATGATGCAAATCCAGGGCGCTTCAGATGCCCTTCTCTGCAAAGCCTTCCCCGCCACTCTGCGGAAGGCTGCCCGTGCATGGCACTCACGCCTGCCCCCTTACAGCATCAACTCCTTCCAGGAGCTGGAGAGGGCATTTTTGGCCCACTTTGACGCCTGCTGTCGGATCCCAAGGGTGGCAGACAGCCTCTTCTCCGTCCACCAGAAGGAAGGAGAGTCACTGCGGGACTTCGTGTCCCGATTCAAAACCGCCGCCCTCGAGGTCTACCATCTCGACGATGCGGTGGCCACCCTAGCGCTGAAGCGGGGACTCCTTCCATCCCGCTTCACCTTCTCCCTAGATAAGAAGCCCCCAAGCTCTTATTCCGATCTCCTCCTCCGAGCTCAGAAATATATCCGCGCGGATGAAGCCGACCTCACCCACCGGGAGTCTTCGAAGAGCTCCAGCCACAAATCCGCTCGCCCTGAGCCGAGCGGACCTCCCCGACATCGCCGATCCAACTCACCTCGCCGGTCTGACAACAGGTGCCGAAGCCCTGTCCCCGACGAGAGTAAGCTCACTCCTCTCCTTGCCCCTCGATCCCACATCCTGATGGAGATCGAGGGCGAGCCTTACCTCCAACATCCTCCCCCCATGAAGAAAGGTGCACCCCGCGACGTGAGCAACTACTGTCGTTTCCACCGGGATTACGGCCATGACACCGACAGCTGCTATAGCTTGAAGCGGGCCATCAAGGAGCTCATCCAGTGGGGCTACCTTGGCAAGTACGTCCAGAAGACGCAACAGCCACTGCCGGCCATCATGGGGCCTCCACCAGCTCAAGCCACCGTCGACAACACTCCCTCGGAGCGAACGATCGGGATGGTATCCTGGGGATCAGCTTCTGTACCTAAACGGCCGAGGGGGGAGGAGTTGCCAGGTAATGTACTTCCTGGGAAGGTCCCTACCGCGTCGCCAAGGCGTTCCACCGGGGGCATACAAACTAGAAGAGCTTGACGGGAAGCCCATTCCACGTACCTGGAATGCGGACAACCTCCACCAGTATTACCAATGATGTACTCCCAGAAGCATGAGTAATAAAGAAGGCCCTTCTGACGCCACAGCTTTTTCTCCCTTGTGCCAAGTCTCTCAAAAGGAGCTCACCAGCATCGCGGCCCACGGGACACCACTCGGCCCCGGCACGGCGATGCCCCCGAGTAGGTACAGACCCTAAAGGCTCCATACCCGGCTGAGTCGCCACTTGGGCGGAACACAAACCCCCAGGTTGGTTCAAAAGGAGCTCACTAGCATCGTGGCCCACGGGACACCACTCGGCCCCGGCACGGCGGTGCCCCCGAGTAGGTTAAGACCCTAAAGGCTCTGTACCCGGCTGAGTCACCACTTGGGCAGAACACAAACCGCTAGATTGGTTCAAAAGGAGCTCACTGGTATCGCGGCCCACGGGACACCACTCGGCCCCGGCACGGCGGTGCCCCCGAGTAGGTTAAGACCATAAAGGCTTCGTACTCGGCTGAGTCGCCACTTGGGCGGCACACAAACCCCCAGGTTGGTTCAAAAGGAGCTCACTGGCATCGCAGCCCACGGGACACCAATCGGCCTCGGCACGGCGGTGCCACCGAGTAGGTTAAGACCCTAAAGGCCCCGTACCCAACTGAGTCGCCACTTAGGCGGCACACAAACCCCCAGGTTGGTTCAAAAGGAGCTCACTGGCATCGCGGCCCATGGGACACCACTCGGCCCCGGCACGGCGGTGCCCCCGAGTAGGTTAAGACCCTAAAGGCTTCGTACCCGGCTGAGTCGCCACTTGGACGGAACACAAACCCCTAGGTTGGTTCAAAAGGAGCTCACTGGCATCGCAGCCCACGGGACACCACTCGGCCCCGGCACGGCGGTGCCCCCGAGTAGGTTAAGACCCTAAAGGCTCCATACCCGACTGAGTCGCCACTTGGGCGGAACACAAACCCCCAGGTTGGTTCAAAAGGAGCTCACTGGCATTGCGGCCCACGGGACACCATTCGGCCCCGGCATGGTGGTGCCCCCGAGTAGGTTAAGACCCTAAAGTCTTCGTACCCTGCTGAGTCACCACTTGGGCGGCACACAACCCCCAAGTTGATTCAAAATCACTGGCATCGTGGCCCACGGGACACCATTCGGCCCCGGCATGGCGGTGCCCCCGAGTATGTTAAGACCCTAAAGGCTCCATACCCGGCTGAGTCACCACTTGGGCAGCACACAAACCCCTAGGTTGGTTCAAAAGGAGCTCACTGGCATCGCAGCCCACGGGATGCCACTCGGCCCCGGCACGGCGGTGCCTCCGAGTAGGTTAAGACCCTAAAGGCTCCGTACCCGGCTGAGTCGCCCCTCGCAACGGTTCCCACACTCCCGAGGCGGTTCAAAACGAACCTGACGACTCTCAGCTCTCAGGTCACCCTCCGGTGTTCAAAAGGTTCTCGACGGCCTCAACTTTGCCTCATCGGCTTCATCTTTGCCTCAACGGCTAACTGACGAGCGTCCCCCCCAAAAAGTTAGCGTACGCTGCTTTCAATGGCGGGCGTGAGGTAATCAATTTGCCTCCAAAAAATTTATTGAGGTTCTACACTCCTTTCGTTTAGCTGATGCGGGGCACGCAAGCTCAAGGAGTGTGGGGGGCATTTGATGGGACCAGTTGACCCTATGAAAAAATAAAATTTTTTGGACGGCTCCAAAGACCGACACCTCCAAGACCGATGGCCCCAAAGGCCAACGGCTCCAAGACCGATGGCTCCATGACCGACGGCCCCAAGACAGTCTGCCCCAAAGGCCGACACCTCCAAGACCGGCACCTCCAAGGCCGGCACCTCCAAGACGTTGGCTCCAAGACCGATGGTTCCATGACCGACGGCCCCAAGACAGTCAGCCCCAAAGGCCGACACCTCCAAGACCGGCACCTCCAAGGCTGGCACCCCCAAGACCGACAGCCCCAAAGGCCGATGGCTCCAAGACCGATGGCTCCATGACCGACGGCCCCAAGACAGTCGTCCCCAAAGGCCGACACCTCCAAGACCGGCACCTCTAAGGCCGACACCTCCAAGACCGACGGCCTCAAAGACCGACGGCTCCAAGACCGACGGCAACAAAGGCCGACACCTCCAAGACCGACAGCCCCAAAGGCCGACCGACACCTCCAAGATCGATGGCCCCAAAGGACGACGGCTCCAAGACCGGCACCTCCAAGACCGACGACCCCAAAGGTTGACACCTCCAAGACCGACGGCCCCAAAGGCGGACGTCTCCAAGCTAGTCGGCCCCGGCACTTCCCAGTCGGCCTCGGCACTCCCTAGCCGGCCCCGGCACCTCCTAGGTGGTCCCGGCATCTTCCTAGCCGGCCCCCTGCGTCTCCGAGCTAGCCGGCCCTGGCACTCCCCAGCCGGCCACTGTGTATCCAAGCTAGGCGCCCCGACACCTCCCAGGCGACCCCGGCATCTTCCTAGCCGGCCCCCTGCGTCCCCAAGCAAGTCGGCCCCGGCACTTCCCAGGCGGCCCCGGCTTGTCCAAGCTAGGCGGCCCGGCACCTCCCAGGCAGCCCCGGCATCTTTCTAGCTGGCCCCCTGTGTCTCCAAGCCAACCGGCCCTAGCACTTCCTAGCCAGCCCCGGCGTGTCCAAGCTAGGCGGCCCGGCACCTCCCAGGCAGCCCCGGCATCTTCCTAGCCGGCCCCCTGCGTCTCCAAGCTCGGCGGCCCTGACACTTCCCAGCAGGCCCCGGTACTTCCCAGGTGGCCCGGCATCTTCCTAGCCGGCCCTCTACATCTCCAAGGGAGTCGGCCCCGACACTCGGCCCGGCGTCTCCAGTGTTGCCAAGTCGGCCAAGGCCATCCCCGGCCAGCCCAACTCGGCCCCGGCGTCTCCAGTCCCGCCAGTTGGCCAAGGCCATCTCCGGCCAGCCCGACTCGGCCCCGGCATCTCCAGTCCCGTCGAGTCGGCCAAGGCCATCCCCGACCAGCCCGACTCAGCCCCGGCATCTTCAGTCCCACCGAGTCGGCCAAGGCCATCCCCAGCCAGCCCGACTCGGCCCTGGCATCTCCAGTTCCGCCGACCCGATACTTCCTCCGCCTCTCCAGTCCCGCCAAGTCGGCCAAGGCCATCCCCAGCCAGCCCGACTCGGCCCCGGTGCCTCCAAGTTCGTCGATTCGGCCCCGCCCCGGCACTGCCCTGCCAGCGGGATTGGCCCCGGCCATCTCGGGTCGACCCGGATCGGCCCTGATAAGTCGAGATTTCTCAGTCCTGCCAGATCAGCCCCAGCGGTTCAAGAAATCGCCTCTCTATCGCGCACCGCCGATAGCGCCGGACGCACCGCCCGACAGTGCCTAACGCGTGCCGCCCGACAGCCCCACCGGCTGATGGGACGTAGCCCACTAACCAGCCCAGATTCACGCAAGGGCTCAGCAGATCTTTTGACTCATGCAATCCCACGTGATCATGCCAGGATCAACCCCTATAGAAAGGTGAATCCACTCACCAAACAGGCACGCGCGATAACCCCCAAAAATCGCCATCTCAACTCTCAGAAAGGGATTCCTCCTCTCGAAAATCTCCCTTTTTCCACACAAAACAGGGCTCACTCGAGCCCTTCTTCAGCTATGACCTCAGTCACTAACTTGGCCGTCGGAGGGTCCCGCCGGAGACCCCCTCCAGTCCTGAGACTTCTTTGCAGGCAACCCGGTGAGGCGAGGATTCGAGGAGCGCCTCCGTTCCCAACGTCCAGGAGAGGTGATTGAGCGTCATCAGCTGCCAACAAGGATTAACAGATCCACGTCTGTCCTCAAATTTTTTTTTTGATGAAGCATTACTCTGAAACCAGATGAGGAGATTCAGCCAGATTGCTTGGTATAAAATTGCTGTGAAAGCTAAAAATGATACTAACCAGGAGCTCCAAAGATGACATTCTCTTCTAAGGATCCTTCGGTCTGTTTTCTACGCACCATATGCCCTCTTTTTTTGATGGAAGGTGTTGCTGTCAAATCACTTTTGAGGAGCGTTAGGCGATAGAATGCTTCGTAGGCATCCAGAGGAATGACAGGGACCACCTCCTTCAGCCAAGAACCTGCAAGAAAAGTTTCGGACTGATGGTTCCGGCGGGGACCCTTCGACGCTCAAGTCAGCGATTTAAAGAACAGGGATCTAAATGAGAGAGTAGAGATTGAGTCCCCCTCCTCATTGTGAGTCGGGGTCTTTATATACCTGTTCGGGGGTTCCTCTTACACTTTGTTGATAACAATCAAATCCTTCCATTATGATCGGCTCAATAGTTAGCGGGTGGGTGTGCAGTTGCTAAGCACGCACGCCGTAATATCGGGAACTGCCCACAGTATATCGGTAACTGCCCATAGTCTTAGCAAAGAGTAGGTTAGTGGGCCACGTGGCGGCCCTGGGCATTGTTAGGTGGCTGGGAACAAAGTCCGAGGTTGGTCCCGAGGCCAAAGCTAGAAGCCGTTCGAGGCTGAAGCTGGTCGAGGCTGAGACTGGCCGAGGCTGGGGGGAACTCAGTGCTGGGCGCTGAGGCCGAGGCCGAGTGGAAGAGCCGAGGCCAACTGGAGACCGAGGCTGACTGGGGCCGAGGCTGACTGGGAGCCGAGGCCAACTGGGGCTGAGGCCGGGGGGAGGCTGACTTGGATGATGCCAGTGCCAAGGCCGACTTGGGTGATGCTGGGGCGAGGCTGACACCAGGTGGAAGGCACCGAGGCGGGGCCGAGCCGAGCGAAAGAGGCCGAGGCGGGACCAACCTGAGCGCTAAGGCGGGGCCGACCCGAGTGCCGAGGCAGGGCCGTCCGAGGTCAAGGCCGTCCGAGACTGTCCAAGGCTGGGGCCGTCCGAGGCCAACTGGAGCTGAGGCCATCCTAGGCTGTCCGAGGCCGAGGCTGGGGGAGAAGCCTGAGGCCGAGGTCGTCCAAGGCTGTCCGAGGCTGAGGCCGACTGGAGCCAAGGCCGACTGGGGCCGAGGCCGTCCGAGGCTGGGGCCGTCCGAGGCCGACTAGAGCTGAGGCCGACTGGAGCCAAGGCCGATTGGGGCCAAGGCCGAGGCCTTCCGAGGCTGGGGCCATTCGAGGCCAACTGGAGTTGAGGCTGTCCGAGGCCAAGGCCGTTCGAGGCCAAGGCCGTCCGAGGCCGACTGGGGCCGAGGCCGAGGCTGTCAGAGACCGAGGCCGATTGGGGCCGAGGCCGTCCGAGGCCGACTGGAGCTGAGGCCATTCGAGGCCAAGGCCGTCCGAGGCCGTCCGAGGCCAAGGCCGTCCGAGGGCCGATTGGGGCCGAGGCCGTCCGAGGCCGAGGCCAACTGGGGCTAAGGCCGTCCGAGGCTGAGGCCGACTGGAGCCGAGGCCGAGGCCGACTAGAGCCAAGGCTGACTGGAGCCGAGGCCGAAGCTGAGGATCGAGGGAGGCTTGGCAGCTGGAGGCCAAACAGAAGCTGGCTCCATGCAGAGGAGAGAGAAAAGGTGGCGAACGGGGGAAGGCCGAAATGGGTAACCTCTAGTCTATCCCAAATCTCCTTTGCGGAATTACAAGTGGAGATTCTATTAATTCATTAGCGTCTAAGGAGCAATATAAGACATTCATGGCCTTAGCATTGAGTTGTGCCATTTCCTATCATTATCATTCCAGTCCCTTTCGGGCTTAGAAACAATAGTGCCATCGATAACATGTGTGAGTGTACTAGGTCCATTAATTATAACACCCCATAGTTCATAATCAGAAGCTTGAATGAATATCCTCATTCTTGCTTTCCAATAAGAATAATTTGAACCATTAAACAGAGGAGGTCTATTCGTAGAATGACCTTCAGCAAATGATCCAACTTGAGTTGCCATTTGGATCTTTAGCTCTTGATCGTGTGATCAAAATCTAATGAGCACTAGCTCTGATACCAATTGTTGGCCCAGATGACAACCCAAGAGGGGGGGTGAATTGGGTTCTTTAAAAATTAGCCTTTTAAAATAGTTTGCTTAAGAAGAATGAAGGCAAATGCAATGTAAATACAAAGAGTAGTGAATAAAACAGAGATAGAGATAGAGTCAATGGAAGCATGGCAAACACAAAGATTTTATAGTGGTTCGGTGTATCCAACACCTACGTCCACTCCCAAGATTCACTTGGGTCCACACTATAATCTTCCTTGATTACAGCCGAGTTGTTTTACAAGCTCACAACTCAAACTTGTTGTTTTCCCGGGATCACAACGAACCCAGCTGGTTTTCCGGGCTCATCAGCATAAAAACCCTAACACAAGCTTTACCAAGCTTGTACCGAGGTAAGACTACCTCCACTAGTTCAATCCCCCAGATTGAACTAGATACAAATAATAGAAATAGATTTTTTCAAGTACACAGCTCCTCAATGAGCAGATAATCAAATAAAAGAACAAAGTTTAGAAAAGCCTGATTTGTAGTTGGTTGGCTTTTGAGCTTTTCTTCTTTTCTTCTTCTCCTTGCTGGATTGAATCAAGCCTCAGCTCCGATTCTTCACAGTTGAAGCAGTTGAGAAGGTTTTGAGCTTTTTCTCCCTTTCTTTGAAAGTTGAAAATCTTTTGATTTGCTCTTGAATAGCTCTTGGATTTTCTTCTGAAGCTTCCTTGGATTGTTGAACTTGAACACAGACGAAGCTTCCTTTGATTTCACACCTTTTTTTCACTCTATTTTGAATCACGGATTTTTTCAAATGACGCTCTGTTTTTCCTTTTTCTGAAAGATTTTTCTCTCTTGATTTGAATGTCTATCTCTTGTCTTTGATTTGAAATGACTTCTCTATTTATAGATTCTGCAAAAATATAGCCGTTAGAAACAAAGAAATATAGCCGTTAAATAAAATCTTACCGTTGACGCTGAGTTGGCATTCAGAAAAATCTCGCCCAGATTTGTTGGAGTCGACTCCTGCTTTCCGCGAGTCGGCTCGAGGACGCGATACCAAAAATAGAAATGTTCAGAAAGTTAAAGGGTCGACTCATAGAAAATAAGGTGTCGACTCCTGACAGTCGGGGGTCGACTCATGAAAAGTTAGGGGTCGACTCGCGAAGTGCTCAGAAAAACACTCCTCTGGTGTCTGAGCGGAGTCGACTCACACAGTCATGGAGTCGGCTCGACAGAATCGGGGGTCGACTCTTGAAATCACAGGGGTCGACTCGTGAAACTCAGAAATCTCTATATTCTGAGTGGAATCGACTCTGAAACTCTAGAGTCGGCTCCGGAAAGTATAAAAAATCAGAAAATTTTTTGATTGACTTGAAATTCGTTCCAGATTCATTTTAAATTAATTTTTTAACTTGAATATAATAAAATTGTCATTAGGAATCAATTCAAGAAATGTTCCAAAAACTCATTGATTGAAATATGAAGTATAAAAATTTCTTTTTGAAAGCTTAAACATGGAGCTTGAAGTTACTTTCAAATTGATTAAAGTCATACTTAACATACTCATTGATTGTTCTAAATAAATTCATTTCTTATGTAAATAAACTCATTGCATCTTTTAATATACTCATGGCTTTTGGTAATCATCAAAATCAATAAGATTGGGGCAGCAATTACTCAATAATCTCCCCAACAACTGTGTTGTAAATTTACAACTGGAATATCGTAATTTTTTTTGGCTTTCTAAATGGGTATCTTAATTTTATAACTATGGTGTCGTAAGTTTACAACTAGGGTGCCATCTTAAATTTTGACATTACGTGTATTAATATCCGTTTAGCTATTTTTTGGAATTTATGTACAAACATATTTTTTTAGTGGGTGTTGTTGCTGCCAAATCACTTTTGAGAGGAGTGTCAGGCGACAGAAATGCTTTGCAGGCCTTCAGAGGAATGATAGGGATCGCCTCCTTCAGTCGGAAACCTGCAAGAAAAGTCCCGGACAGGTGGTTTCGACGAGAACCCTCTGACGCTCAAGTCAGCGACTTGGAGAACAAAGATCTGAATGAGAGAGTAGAGATTGAGTCCCCCTCCTTGAGGGTTGGGGCCTTTATATACCTGTTCGGGGGATCCCTCTTACCCTTCGTTCATAACAGTCGGATCCTTTTTTGGATGGTTGTTGATTTTTGGTCTTCAACGTGCCGCAAAGGATGGGTAGTGGGGCTGGACGTGGATGGCCACACCCGTCGTTAGTGGTGCCAGGGAGAGGCACGTTCATTGCACACGTTGCCAGGCATGTTCATGGCAGAGTAATCCACCATTCTTGGGGAAGTGGGCCATGCAGCTTGGTTGAAGGGGCGCTATGAGATCGACGGATAACTGAGTTGCTCCTAGGGCCGAGGGGAATCGTCACCGAAGCCGATGCCTAGGCTGACGCCGAAGCTGACGTCGAGGCCGAGATGGGCCGCGTTCGATGCAGAGGCCGACGCCGACGCCGAAATGGGCCAGGACCGACGCCAAGGTCGAAATGGGCCGGGACCGACGCTGAGGCCGAAATGGACCAGGACCGATGCCGAGGCTGATGCTGAGGCCAAAATGGGCCAGGACCGACATCGAGGCCGACACTGAGGCCAAAATGGGCCGGGACCGATGCCGAGGCCGAGATGGGCCACGGCCGACGCCGACGCCGACGCCGAGATGGGCTAAAGCCGACGCCAAGGCCGACACCAAGGCCGAGATGGGCCACGGCCGACATAGAGGCCGAGATGGGCTACGGCCGATGCCGAGGCTAAGATGGGCCAAGGCCGGGATGAGCCCAATGCCAAAGGGTTGGAATGTGCCAGACCGTGCAACGTCGGGTTCATGGTCCCTTCATCTTGTGAGTCATGTGGCCTAATCAGCCACATCAGATGCCCCCCCGCTCCTGAGCTGGCGTAACCGTTTACTGCACCAAGTGAAAGGGGCATCGAATCATTAGCGGCTGATCCCCATATCGCGCTGAATGGTGTCCGCACACGTGTCCTAGATAGGACGGCACCTTTAAGACGGTAAGATTGTGGGGCATCATCATCTCTGCGTCCTAACCGTCAGATCCGCTTCGAGGCTAGGAAGCACTCCGAGATCCCCAAAATATCGGTGACCATCATTGATTCGCCAAATCACTGGTACCGATGTGGTCTCATTGGTTGAAGGTCTCGTCGTCTGCGCGCCTACAGCGTTGCCGCAGAGTCTTTCTCAATGAATAGCATCTGCGTGGCTGGTGTATCGGGCAGGACAATTTTGAAAATATCAATGAGGAATATATAGAAAGGGCGTGTCCTAGCTTCAATTTCACCTACCGCCCAGAGTTCCTTCTTCCATCTGCCTGAGTGCCTCTCCGATTTCTCCTTCGTTTGCCCAGGTTAGTTCTCCATGCCTTCCCAATCATCTTCTTCTCCTACTTCGTCTTCCTGGTCCTCCACGAATCAGGTTCCTCTAACCCGCATGGCTACGGCCAGGGACCCTACTGTTAGGAGTCCACCGGTGGCGTAGCTCTAGCTCCTAGGGTAGCTTCATCCTCTAGGGCAAGCAGGGGTTCCCCTGAGGGGACTGTCTCCACTGTTACCCCTGCTGACCTTGCAGCTTTTAGAGTGGCCTATAGGATACCCGAAGGGGTGCGACCTATCGCCCCAGGACCCGATGATAGGGTGACTTCTCCCCCTCGGGGGTCGCCCTATATGAGGACTTCTTGAAGGCCGGTCTTCGTCTTCCCCTTCACCCTTTTATCATTAACCTGTTAGATAGGTATAATTTGGTCCCGGCCCAACTAGTTCCCAACTCAATTAGGGCCATTTGTGCCTTCTTGGTGTTGACCCGCCTTCAGGGCTTCCAGAGCAATGTCTCCCTTTCCGCAGTCTCTACACACTCCGAGCTCAGTCCGGCTGGTGGTATTTGCCCACCGGCTAGGTAGAGCCCTTAGGCTAGGTCTCCCGTCATCCATAAAGGGATAGAAATCCCGATTCTTCTTCGTCGAGGTGGATGGGGTAGGACGGGAATGGGGCATGCCCAATACCGAGGCCAACAAGAACATCTTGGTCGTGCAGAGGGACCAGGAGACCTTCAATCTTCTCCTGGCGACTGAGCTCCCATCCTATCGAGAGTTGTTGTCAAGGGACAATCTCCGACACGCTGGCATCGCTCCTGATGACGGTGAGGGCCTCTTCGAAGATAGCATTTTCTTTTTATTTCCTTTTCTTTCTCTCTTTTTTTTTTTGATCAACATCGGTTCTCGTGCAGTCATAAGATTAACATACCAGCCAAGGCTTTCCGAAGGGCCGCTGTCAAGAAGAGGAAAGGGCAAAGTGCTGAAGCCGAGGGATCGAGGAAGAGACCTCGGTCCCAATCGCCACCTGCGCCCCAAAACGCCCCCAGATCGACTTCCTACTCCATCGCCACCACTCCGTCAATCTCCTGCACCACCACCACCACCACGGCGATCTCCTACACCACTACCACCATGGTGATCTCCTACACCACTATCGTCGTCGAAGCCCATCGATCTGACCACGGGTATGCCGCCCGAGGAGTCGAGGGCCCACATCGTCCGGCCTGTTGAGCGTTCTGATCCGCCGACCACTGAGCCGATCCTGAGGGATGCGCCTCAGGCCAATGGAGGGGCGTCTGCCGATAGGAGGCAGAAGGTCATAGTTGGCTACGAGGCCCACACCGCCGTGTCCGAACCCATAGGGGATAGGATGGGACCGATCCCCTCGTGGCCTTCTCTTATGAACCACCCCCACCTTGCCGAGAAACTACTATCGGCGGCATCCACTCCTGCTATTCGGGAGGAGATCAGGTGGACCAACTCCCGCACCCTCTTCAAGGATTGTCAGGCGGCCATGCTCCGGGTAAGTGATTGTTTATATCTTGACCCTGTTTGCTTTCCCCATGCTTACTCTTTGCAACTGACATCGGTCTTGCTGTGCAGGTGGTAAACATCTTCAACTATACGCAGACTCTCGCCGCCAGCGGGGAGTGTCAACTTAATCGCTACCGCCGAGAGGCTCTCGAGTGCCAGGACCGGGCCGTGAGAGCTGAAGACGCTCTCAAGCTGACCCTAGCTGGGGAAGCAGAGAGGCTCGAGATAGTTCAGTCTCAAGCGCGAGCCGAGTCGGCGGCGGTGCAACATCAAATGTGCAAGGCCCTCGAGTGTGCCATCACGACCAAGGGGAAGCTGATGGCCGCTGAGGCCGAATTGGCCGATGTCAAGGCCCAGCTCGAGGTAGCGAAGTCCGAGCTAAAATCTGCCGAGGAGAAGACCGAAATCGCCGAGGAGGTGGCCCGCCTGGCTGATATCAAAATTGCCGAGGCTACGGAGGCGGTGAAGGCTACCGACGGAGATCAGTTGAGGCTGAAGCAGCGGCTCGGGCCGCAGAGGAGAAGGCGGCCAATGCCGCGGAAAAAGCTGTGGAGAGCTACCGAAGCTCTAGGTCTTCGTCGAGGAGGTGGCTGAAGTTGGGGCCGGCGCCTACCTCCATGGTTTTTATGACTATCGAACAAGGCAGTGAGGGTCTTTGGTACTGAAGGCCTTAAAGACCTGGAACCCGATGAAGACATTGAGGATGGGAAGATCGACCATGGCTCCGTTCTGGCCGACAATGCTGCCCCCCCAGCCGACGCTGTTCTGGCAGAGAACTAAAGACTCACCTGCGGTCTCAGCTTCTTCTTTACTTTTTCCTGTTTAACAATGTACTCAAGTTCAACTATGGTCAGCATTTTGTAAGAGCTTTGATGACCAATGAAAAGAAAGTATCCTTTGAAATTTGTGTTGAAATTATGAATTCTTTCCTTTTCTTTTGTTCAACGTTATCGATACTTAGCTTCTCAAGCCGCTCGTCCAATGTAATCTTCGGTGCCCGTAGGAGTTGCATAGAATCACACCAACCCGATCAAAATGGGGTCTCTTATAGTTTAGCTGGAAACGTTTTGGGATCAATATGCGCTGATTCTCGACCACCGTCATCGGGTTGCCGATGAGCCATAAGTATCGAGCTGGCCTTGAATAGTCTTGCGACTCCGAGCCTTCGGCATTATTTTGCTGAGGGGCTTTATAGTGTTGCCTTGCCGACATGCTTTAGGTGCCATCCTGCCGACGGGCATTTAATGTCGTCTTATGGGAGCGACCCGAGACCGAGCCAGGGAGCCTTTTAACCCCAAAGGGTGACCTGAGGGTGCTGTGACCAGGCTTAGGATCCTTTCAACCTCGAAGGGTGACCTGAGGGTGCTGTGACCAGGCTCAAGGTCCTTTCAACCCCGAAGGGTGACCTAAGGGTGCTGTGACCAAGCTCAGGGTCCTTTCAACCCCAAAGGGTGACCTGAGGGTGCTGTGACCAGGCTCAGGCTCTGACGTTGGAGTTCGGCTTCTGTGTCGACACTAGAGTTGGGCTTTGGCACCGATGCGGGAGTCGAACTTCTGTGCCGACGCAGGAGTCGGGCTTCTGTGCCAACATGAGAGTCGGGCTTTTGTACCGACACTGGAGTCAGGCTTTGGTGCCGATGCGGGAGTTGGGCTTCGGTGCCGACGCGGGAGTCGGGCTTTGGTGCCGACGCTGAAGTCGGGCTTCTGTGCTGACTCGAGAGTCAAGCTTTTGTGCTGACACTGGAGTCGAGCTTCGGTGCCGATGCTGGAGTCAGGCTTCGGTGCCGATGCTGGAGTCATGCTTTTGTGCTGACGCAGGAGTTGGGCTTTTGCCACGTGGTCATAGAACAGAGAGGCAATGCGAAGTAATGCATAAAAGTGCACTTTTATTTCAATAAGATTGAAGGATAAGGTATTCAAACCTACGAACATTCAGTCGAGTACATCACTGATAGTATCGGCGAAGGTTGTCGAAACTCCAAGTTTGAGGGAGCGGTCTCCCGTTGAGCTCCTCGATTCGATAAGCTCCTCGGTGAAGGGCCTCCATGACCCGATAGGGCCCTTCCCAGTTGGGTGATAACTTTCCTCCTTTCGTTGGCCTCGAGACCTCGGCCTTCCGGAGGACCAAGTCTCTAGGACGGAACACCCAGGGTCTAACACGGGCGTTGTAATACCTTGTCACTTTCTGATGATAAGCGGCTATCCTAATCCGCGCTTGATCACGCGTCTCCTCGATGAGGTCCAAGTTGGCCCTCAGTTGGGCTGAGTTGTCCTCCTCATTGTAGGCTTCCACCCGAGGACTGGGGACCCCGATTTCCACTGGAATGACGGCCTCGGACCCGAAGACTAAACTGAATGGAGTTTCGCCGATTGGAGTCCTCGGAGTTGTATGGTAGGCCCATAGGACATGGGGAAGTTCTTCCATCTATCTCCCTTTGAAGTCATTGAGCCGTGTCCGAAGCCCTTGAAGGATAGTATGGTTGGTTACCTATGTCGTCCCGTTAGTCTGTGGGTGACCGATAGAGGTGAATCTTTGGTTGATTCCTAACTCAACACAAAATTCTCTAAAGGGGGCATTATCGAACTATCGGCCGTTGTCTGTGATGAGAGTGTTAGGGAGTCCAAAACGGCAAATTATAGACTTCCAGAAGAAGGTTCTCACTCTTGCTTCGGTTATTTTGGCTAAAGCTTCAGCCTCTACCCATTTGATGAAATGGTCGATAGCAACCAACAAAAACTTTTGCTGACCAGAGGCAGAAGGAAATGGTCCCAAAATGCCCATCCCCCACTGGGCGAAGGGCCAGGGAGCGGAGATTGGACTCAGATGAGAAGTGGGCTGCCGCTGGACGTCGGCGTGTCGTTGGCAACTGTCACACTTTTGTACTAAGTCGACCGCGTCTTCCCGCATGGTGAGCCAATAGTAGCCTTGACGGAGGGCTTTATATGCTAGCGCTTTGCCCCCCAGATGGTTCCTGCATGCGCCTTCATGAATCTCGCGGAGGATGTAGTCGGCCTCGGCGGGACCGACACACTTGAGGAGGGGATACGAGAAGGACCTCCGGCACAGGCATCCATCCATTACTAGAAATTTGGAGGCTCGCCACTTGAGGAGTTTGGCCTCGGTGGGGTCATCAGGAAGGATACCGTCAGTGAGATACCAGACATAGGCGTCCATCCAGGTCGGCTCTTGGCCGACGGGCAATGCTTCCTCCTTGGTCTCGATGCTCGGGTCTTCCAAATATTCCACATACATCCTTCCCAGGGATCCATCGACCATCGTGACCAATCGGGACAGTGCGTCGGCTCTAGCATTCTCCTCCTGGGGAATATAGTTGATACAGAAATGAGCAAAGAGGAAGGACTATGATTGGATCTTGCTCAGGTATCGGGACATGATGGGGTCCCAAGCTTCATACTCCCCAGTGATTCGCCCCGAGACGAGTTGGGAGTCGGTGTATGCTCTGAGATGCTCTACTTTAAGTTATTTGGCAAGCCTCATCCCGGCCAACAAGGCTTTGTACTTGGCTTGATTGTTTGTGGCAGGGAAGAGAAAGCGGAGAGCATACTCGATTGTTACACCGTTGGGGCCGGCAAGAATGAGTCTGGCGCCGCTTCCTTGGGAGTTTGAGCCTTTGAGGCCCCGTCCATGTGAAGAATCCAATCCCTTCTTGGATCAGTGGTCGGCGCCTCCAGGGACTTCGTCGGGGGCTCCCTGACCTGCTCATCGGTCCAAGTGCATTCGACCAAAAATCCGCCAAGACCTAGGACTTCATGGCCGACCTCAGTTTGAAGGTCAGATCAAATTCTCCCAACTTAAGTGCCCACTTTGCCAGCCGACCAGAAGTGTCAGGGCGAGATAAGATCGTCCTCAGAGGCTGGTCCGTCAGCACCACGATTGAGTGGGCTTGGAAGTAAGGCCTGAGACGTTGAGCCGACACTATTAGTGCAAAAATAATTTTTTCAGTTCTGGTGTACCTGGTCTCGGCGTCATGAAGCACTTTACTGGTGTAATACACCGGCCTCTGCGTTCCTTCAGGGTCTATTCGGACGAGGACGGAACTGACTACCTCCTAAGAAGCAACTAGGTACAAAAAGAGATCCTCCCCCTCCACTGGTTTCGACAATAGCGGTGGAGTCGACAAAAATTCTTTAGTTCCTCGAAGGCCCTTTGGCAGTCGGCCGTCCACTCGAAGCCATTGATTTTTCGTAAGGCCTTGAAGAAGGGAAGGCATCGTTCGGCTGAACTAGACAGGAAACGACTCAGAGCTACCAGCCTTCCGGTCAGACGCTGGATTTCCTTTTTATTCACTAGCGGCCTCATGTCTAGGATAGCTTGAATCTTATCCGGGTTTGCCTCTATTCCTTGTTGCGTCACCATGAATCCCAAGAACTTGCCCGCTGCGACTCCGAAGGCACACTTCCGGGGGTTCAGCCTCATCCGAAACCAACGAAGATTGCTGAAGGTCTCTATCATGTCAGATATATAGTCTTCAGCTCGAACGCTTTTGGTCAGCATGTCGTCTACGTATACCTCTATATTACGCCCGATCTGACCTTCAAAGACTTTATTCATCAGCCTTTGATAGGTAGCCTCGGCATTTTTTAGTCCGAAGGGCATGACTTTATAGCAGTAGATTCCTTTCTCGGTCACGAATGATGTAGCCTCCTCATCTGATGGCTCCATTCTGATCTGGTTGTACCCCAAGAAGGCATCCATGAAACTCAGAGTCTCATGGCCAGAGGTGGCATCTACCAACTGATCGATCCTAGGGAGCGGAAAGCTGTCCTTAGGGCAGGCCTTGTTGAGGTCGGTGAAGTCGATGCACATCCTCCAGCTTCCATTGGCTTTCTGAACCATCACCACATTAGCCAACCAGTCGAGGTAATGGACCTTTCGAATGTGGTCGGCGGCGATCAGTTTGCGGATCTCCTCATCAAAGGCTTTCTGTCGCTCGGGGGCAAAGCTTCTCTTCTTTTGTCAGACCGCCCTACAGTTGGATTTAATGTTAAGTTTGTGAGTGATTACCTCCGCCAGTATACCTGGCATGTCAGTCGGCAACCATGTGAAGATATCGGAGTTGGCTCGGAGGAAACCGAGGAGTTGGCTCCTTGCCTCCTCAGGAAGAAAGGCTCCGATTTGGATGGTTCTCGTCGAGTCCTCTCCTAGGGGGAAAGTCAATAGATGCCCCGTCGGTTCTCCCCTCTTCTCAGCTTCTCTCGGGTCTATCAACTCAGGAGTCAGCAAATTGTCGGCCGACTGAGGACTAGGGGCCGTGTGGTAGCAAAGGGGCGTCGGACTCCTTTCCCCCCGCATCTCCCCGATCCCATGACGGGTGGGAAATCGCACAAGTAATCTCTTCGTCGAGATAATGGCATCCAACAGATTTAGGCCCCGCCTCCCGAGAATGGCATTGTATGCCAAAGGGACTCTTACCACCAGGAACTTCATGAAGATCATGCTCTGGCAGGGTGGGGTCCCGGCCGTGATGGGAAGAGTAATTTCTCCCTCGACTTTCACTGAGTCTATGGTGAAGCTTACGAGAGGCGTCGTCACTGGCCGAAGGGAGTCTGAAGGCAAGTTCATACAAACAAATGCTTCATACGTCAAAATATCAGCTGAGCTTCCACTATCAACTAATATTCTTTTTACAGGATGTTTAGCAATCGTCATAGACATGACGATGCTTTAATCATTTGGGTTATTTACCCCCTCTAAATCCTTTTCAGAAAAATGGATTACAGGACTATCTCTCTCACCCCCCTGAGGTCTTTTTGAAGTGCCACCCGCTCCCCAAGAGACCATCACCACGGTCTTCTCGGTCGAGGCATTGTCGACATTGGTTTGCTGAGCCGGTGCTGCCGACGGCCCGGCGCTGTTGGATTCCCCCTCCAGACAAATTGACCGAGATGACCTTGCTGGATGAGCTCCTCTATAGCCCTCTTTAGCTGTCGGCAGTTTTCCGTGTCATGGCCGTGATCTCGGTGAAAACGACAATACAGATTTTTGTTGCAGGGAACTCCATGCTTCAAGGGTGCAGGGCGCTTGAGAGAGGATTCACCCTCAATTTCCATAAGAATGTGGGAAATCAAGGCTAATAGAGGGGTGTAACGCTCACCTATAGGGGCGAAAGTCCATGACCGATTGTCTGGCCGACGAGGCGGCTCGGGCTTCTTTGCATGAGACCCACCAAACTCTGATCGGGCTTGCATTTTGCTGGGGCCCTCATCAGTCTCCCGCCGAGAGGAGTCGGCCTTATCAGCGCGAATGTATTTCTGAGCTTGACTCAGCAACTCCGCATACAAACTCTGGGGCTTCTTGTCCAATGAGTACGCGAAGTGGGAAAGACGGAGTCCATGCTTCAAGGCCAAAGTGGCCACCGAGTCATCAAGACGATAAACCTCCATCGCCGCCTCTTTGAAGCGGGCAACGAAGTCCCGAAGAGTCTCTCCACTCTTCTGTCAGATTGTAAAGAGGTTGTCGGCTACCCGAGGGATCCTTCAGCTCACGTCGAAGTGGGCAAGAAAAGCTTTCTCCAACTGTCGGAATGAGCTGATACTGCGGGGAGGTAAACAGGCCCTTGCAGCCTTTCGTAGAGTGGCTGGGAAGGTGATGCATAAAAGAGCATCCGATGCCCCCTGGACCTGCATGTGCACCATATAACTTTCCAGATGGTCCAAGGGATCGGTAGTGCCGTCATAGGGATCTAGCTGAGGAAGGCGGAATCGGGAAGGGACGGGTTCTTCCATGATCCACCTAGTCAGAGGAGGGCGGCTGTCATACTTCACCTTTGATTGACTTGTCAGTCATCGGCTGAGCTCCTCCAAGCGTCGGTAGCGCTCCTCCAGTCTCTTCTCCGCGCGGAGGTGGATCCTCTCGCCAATGGACTCTTCCCCTGATGAAGTAGAGAGAGAATCGAGAGAGGGATGGCGTCGACGGGCTACACCCTTCCCTGGGGCCTTGTCCTGGGATCGCCAAGGAGAGGGACTGTCAGAAGATCTCCTTGCCACAGGGGCATCCCGACGGCGGTGAGCCTCCCGTCGGGGTGTCGCCCACAGGTGGACTATTGACTAGGCTATGCCGCAACTTCTCCCAAAGACTGTGGTTGCGGGAGAGGTTGAGCGGTCGCCGATTGTTGTTGAAGTTCACGGATCACCGCTGCAAGGGACCGCACCTCTTGAGTGAGGGCGGTGACCCTATCACCTTGGTGTGGTGATGAAGGATGAACCAACGGGAGAGCCTCCGGCTGCTCGGCCCTCACCTGCTGCTCCCCAGCCAGGCTAGTGGAAGCTTCTTGAGCATAGGTTACCACCATTTCTTCTTCTGGTTAGGAGGAATGGGGGGGGTTGTAAAGTGGGAGCTTACTGGTTCACGTCTCTTACTTTCTTCTCTACGCGCTGCGCCCCGCCCCCCTTCCTAGCGCGCCAATCTGTTGCTACCAAATTACTTTTGAGAGGAGCGTCAGGCGATAGAAATGCTTCGCAGGCCTTCAGAGGAATGATAGGGATTTCCTCCTTTAGCCGAAAACCTGCAAGAAAAGTCCCGGACCGGTGGTTCCGGCGGGGACCCTCCGATGCTCAAGTCAGCGATTTGAAGAACATGGATCTGAATGAGAGAGTAGAGATTGAGTCCCCCTCCTTGAGGGTTGGGGCCTTTATATACATGTTCGGGGGATCCCTCTTACCCTTCGTTCATAACAGTTGGATCCTTTTTTGGATGGTTGTTGATTTTCGGTCTTCAACATGCCGCAAAGGATGGGTAGTGGGGCTGGACGTGGATGGCCACACCCGTCGTTAGTGGTGCCAGGGGGAGGCACATTCATTGCACACATTACCAGGCATGTTCGTGGCAGAGTAATCTGCCATTCTTGAGGAAGTGGGCCACGCAGCTTGGTCGAAGGGGCGCTATGAGATCGACGGATAACTGAGTTGCTCCTAGGGCCGAGGAGAACCGTCACCGAAGCCGATGCCTAGAACGATGCCAAAGCCGACGCCGAGGCCGAGATGGGCCGCGGCCGACGCAGAGGCCGACGCCGAGGCTGATATGGGCCGGGACCGACGCTGAGGCCGACGTCGAAGCCGAAATGGGCCGTAGCCGACGCGATGCAGAGGCCGACGTCGAGGCCGAAATGGGCCGGAGCCGACGCCGAGGCCGAAATGGGCCGCGGCCGACGCAGAGGCCGACGCCAAGGCCGAGATGGGCCGAAGCCGACGCCGAGGCCAAAATGGGCCGCGGTCGGTGCAAAGGCCGAGATGGGTTGCGGCCGACGCCAAGGCTAAGATGGGCCGAGGCCGGGATGAGCCCAGTGCCAAAGGGTTGGAATGCGCCAGACCGTGCGACGTCGGGATCATGGTCCCGTCATGTTGTGGGTCATGTGGCCTGATCAGCAACATAAGGTGTCGTAATTTTATAACTACGATGTCATAAATTTACAACTGAGATTTCATAATTTTTTTGACTTTCTTAATGCGTGTCTTAATTTTATAACTATGGTGTCATAAGTTTACAATTGGGTGTCATCTTAAATTTTGACGTGACATGCATTAATATCCATTCAGCTTTTTTTAAAAATTTATGTACAGACATGTTTTCTGAATGGGTGTCATAATTTTATAACTATGGTGCATAAATTTACAACTGGGATATCGTAATTTTTTTTTGGCTTTCTGAACGGGTGTTGTAATTTTATAACTATGGTGTCGTAATTTTAAAACTGGAATGTCGTAATTTTTCCATTGAAATATCGTAAAGCTGTCTTAATATTTTTTAATGAATGTCGTATGCATGTGGATCAATAAAAAAGGACGATGCAGCCCACGTAGGACTTATTGTACCAGATGCGATGTATAAAATCTTTTCCTTTGAGCTAAGATTATAGAGCACAAATAAAATTTGACATAACCTAAGCGCACTCCAAAGCCCAACACGCTCAACCCAATCTACTAGATTGATCCTAACCCATAAAACGCTCATGCCGTCACTTTTCTCCCATTCTTTTGCTCATTTTTTCCCTTTACCTCTCTTTTCTCATTCCCCTTTCCATTCTTCCACCTCCTTTCTCTGCTATCCACATCACACTCTACCAAGATTCATTATCTTTGTCTTAGATCCCATGCTAGTATCACACTAGTTTCGATACATTTAATACCCAAATCATTCTGTATATCAAGATGCATTTAAAATGTCAATATAATATGATACGATTGGTATGAATTGGTATACCATACCCTCTATCATTCAAATTGCAACACAACACAAGCTTAATCCCTCACACTACCGAGTTTCCATCCCCCTCCATGCCCTCCCTCTACACCCACTACTCCTATATAGATGTCGAATTTGCCCCGGCCTCCCTCCCTCCATTACCACCACTCTCATGACTTCCTTGCCTGCATCGTTCCCATTGGCGTTGCCTTACTCTCCCCTCCCTCTCTTCACTCGCTTTGCTTTGTCACTCCCACAGCCACCTTACCCACGTTAATTTTAATTTTATGCCCTCTTACCTCTATTGAGATCGCCCTTGCGCCCTCTACCTCTTCTAGTCCTTAGAGGGTGAGTAGATAATTTTATGCCCCTAAATTCCTAAAGGAGATGGAAGGTGCAATTCATGTTGGGCCTTTTAAGGTTAAGTTAGATTTGGTTTTGGGCTTGAGTCCAAAAAAAAAATGCCTGAAGTCCAACATCTTTTTTCCATGTTCAACCGTGCTGCATGAAAATATGACTGAATGGACCTAGTTCCAATCTTAGCAAAAGATATAACAGACCTAATTTGCATCCATGATGCAGGCACGCCGATGAATCCTTGTGAATTTGCACCTATGCACCTTTAGCTTAGCAAAGAAAAAGCTAAAAAAAGGGGAAAATGTTAGATCCGGTATGGTGCTCCTAAGGCCCGGAAAAACATAGAAAGACCAAAGTCCACACTTCATGAGGCGTCTTGAAGGGTTCTAGAGTTATTTTGGGCTTTAGGTTATTTCAAGGCCCATGTTGAGCTATGGGCTTTGAAGGAGCTAACTTATATCGAGCTGAATGTAAGTCCAGAGGTTTTGAGATTGAGTCAAATTATGGATGTACATTGGCTTGGGATGAACTTAATCTCATTGGGTTAGCCATGGGTTTTTCTGAGTTAGGATCAAATCACTTTGGCCATGTATTTAAACCCTAAGCCTTAGGGTTTGTGTAAGAAATGCAATAGATTCTTTTCTCCAAAAAAAAAAAGAGTTTCTCTCTTCCCTCACCCTAGCCACTGCCCCTTTCTTTCTCTAGAAGGCGTGAGGAACCCTAGAGCGCATCCTCTCTCTCTCCCCCATGCGCTCTCTCTCTCCTCATGGTGATTTCTCTCTCTAAGCAAAAGTGAGTGACTCTCTCTCTCTCCTCATGCACTTTCTCTCTCTAGCATGTCATCCCTCCTCCACAAAGTGTCTTCTCTCTCCTAGCGTGCAGTTGTTTATTTCTTTAAAAAAAAAAGAAAAAGGTATGATCCCTAAGGATACCTCTTTCTCTCTCCTAGGTGTCCCTTTCTCTTTCTAATTTGTGCTCCAAGTTTCTTTCTCGCATCCTCTCTCTTAAAGAGTCATTCTTTCTTATGCGTAGGATCAAGCGGCTGCCCTTTCTATCTCTTGGGCGTTGATTTTCGGTTTAAATCCTAAAATTGATCCAGGCATCAACTGGTATTTCTCAATAGAGAAAGATTCAACTTCAAACGTGCCTCGTTTTTTTTTTTTTTGTAAAATGCTTGACCTTTGTTTTATAGAGAAGACTACTGGAATTGCAACAATACAAATGGCTTGATAATATCATGGCCCATTATCACAACAGAACAAAGGCACCCCAATGGTCATACTTATTAACACCAGCCGAATGGTCATAAATGGTCAAAAACATACACCTAATGTACAAAGAATCAAGTTGACCAAGGGCCATTAAGAAAATCAAAACCAATTTAAAACACAAACCTAAATCCAATACGCATGATGTCGCACAGCACGACTCACCCAACTTGACATGCATGCATATTAAAAAAATTTCTTCTCTCCCAACTCCAAATGGGTTCAAGTTTCTACCTCTCCATGTATAGAAGCATTAGAAGAAGTCTATCCAATGTGAGAGTAGACTTATGAGAGAAAACAAGAGAGACAGTCTCCCTGCAGGAAAAGGGCTCTAGAAGATTTGAAAATCTTTGAAATTTCCAATAAAGATTTTGGAGAGGAACTCAAGATGGAAACAACATATAAAAATAAGGAGGGGATTATTAAAAAAAAAAAGAACTTCTACTAAAAGGAGAAAACAAACCCAGGATTTCCTATAAATAATTGTCACAAGTTGCATTTGAGTCTTTTCTAAGTGTATTTAAATGTTATAATCTAGCAACCTAACAAGAGTTTCAAGATTCAATCAGTAGCAAGGTAAAGCTATGGACTTAGTTGGCCCAAATCCCTCAACAATATAATCTGAAAGTATGCTTCATATATATAAGTGTTTTGTCCCTAACTTCAGAGTCTCGGTCAGTTGATTGCTCAAACAAATAGAAACAGATCAGGACACATTTAACGACCTTATCCTGGGGTTAGATAGACGAAAGGATGAAATGGACTCCAAGCTATTGGATAATTTCTATAGAATGGAAATAGGAATACATATCAGGATAAACTAATTGCAACTTGAAGTGTAAAGTGTGGATGTTAACCATATAAGTCATAAAAATATGAGCTGCTTTGATGTGGCCATATTCTTGTATTTGCTTCTATTGCTATTGTAAAAGTAATATGAACATATTCTAAAATTTGCTCTTTTATTTATGGAATCAAATCTATAATGTATCAGATCATCAATCCAAGTATTGCAAAGACCTCAGAATTTCAAGGCAAAGGAATATCAACTTGCATAATGGTATGACCCAACGGATAAGGGTACTTAATAAGAGATGATGGGATTTTATTGCCGAGATCCTGGTTTGAACAGATGGTGTTCAGAGCTCCACGAAGAAAACAGGCTCATGAACACTCAAGACAAGCAATTTAAATCAGAGGAATCTACAGGTCCGACTGCCATGCTTTATGACTCATCTTGTAAAACATACAAGTGACAAGATCTGAAGGGGCTTGCAGATCTAGCAAAGCCTGAAGAAAAATAATTAATCACTATGGAACAATGGAGCAATACCAATGTGACAGAGCAAGAGCTCATCGATCAAAGAGGATGAGAAGAGCAGCCTTCAACATTGATATGACTGAAACATCCTCTTTATATGGCAAAAGATTCCCCTTCAAGATATTTAATTGAGTAGGTACCATTTCCACTACTCATTTAGCATGGAGAGTGAATGAAGGTGGCAGGTTCATGTTACTGAGAATAGGTAAATGCTTTAAAGTTTTATGTGGAAAAGCATGCAGCAACAAGCAACATTAAGATCTGGTCTGGTCCTGTGTATCTTCAAAAATACCTTTAGTACATGTTTTAACATTCATCCCATTTAGAAACAAAATTTCCTTGCTATACACACAAACAAAATAAACATAAAATGTATCTCAAAGAAAATAAGAGATGTGATTCAACAGATGTCCATCACCTATGATGAGATCTAGGATGAACCCCAAAAAAAAAAGACAAAAGTAGTAATATAATAAAGAAATTATTATATGACTTTTTTTTTTTTGGAGGTGAACGCTTCTATTTTTTTAAGGTTAAAACAGAAGAAAAAATAAAATAAAATCTACAAAAAAGTAACAAGTAAAAACTTTGAACATGAAAATAAACATGCCCCATACTAGTAAAATTTTATGATTATATGAATGAAAAAGGTTCAGCACTATGATAGCATGTGACAATACAATGAATGCAATAAAACAGCTTTATGCAGTAATACTGACATACCAGGCTGATATAAATGATAAATGAACAGAACTCTGGAGAAAATTGATCTAACGGGGCAGGTGGTGGCTGATCTACAATAGCCTCCAAGGGCTCATAAAAGCTCAGCTAACCTTCTTCTTGTTCAGATGGTACATAAGGAAACCAGCCTATTATGGCACACTCAAGTATTACCAAAACCAAATTCCATATGTCACTCTTATAATCAATCATATGAGCTTCCACTGATCTGCTCAGGTTGGTATTAGAAAGGAAAACAACGATGCACTATCAGCTGCTAGGGTCAATTACTTGCAAAAGGAAAAGCTAACAAGTCATTAAGGTAGTGTTTGATAGGAAAATATTATCCATGAATAAGTGTACGGGATAGAGTTTATCCCTTGGCTATCCTTAGGGATATCCCTTGGCTATTCCATTGATCATTTCAAATGCAAAAAGGTAAATCCATAGGATAACCTTTTTTTTACTCTTATTTGGAGGGATAACCAGCTATTCCTATATTTTCTAGGGAATAAATTGAGGGGATATCCCATGGTTAACCATGGTTAACCATGGATTATCCCTTTGGTTAACTTTATTCTCTGCTATCCCTTATAGTTATGGCTTTTGGGAATAAGAGGGGATATCCCTTGGATATCCCTTCTTATCCCCTATTTCAAACACTACCTAAAAGTCATAGAAGTTATAAAATAGTCATAATATCAAATTAATAAGAGAATGGGTAGATAGTAGATTGACATACCGACATATAATCCTAGATGCCTACAAACGTATCACATTGACCCATCGAGTTAGCAAGCACCACACTCACTCCAAAATCAGTTATCTTTATCTCACCCTTGTGATTTACTTACAAGTTGGATGGCTTATAACCCTGTGAATTACATGTCTTTCATGGTGCAGATATACTAAACCCTTCAAAACATGAATGCAAACAGAAATCATGTCATTATTGAGCATATTATGAGCCCACAGCTGTGGAAGCATGCATATTATAGATCTGTAAGTTATCCCGGCCTGTTTGCAAACAATTGCAAGATATGGCTCAAGGATTGTTTTCACCTGTTTAATTACATCGGCCAAAGATCCCTAATCCATGTGTTCCAAGACGATAAATTATGCCATTATGATAGAAAGAATGGTAACAGTAACAAACAACAATACATGGGCACTGTGATGCTTGATTTATTTTAAACTCTTGCACAATTTGTTTACGAACTGTCTGTTGAATAGTCATCTGAATGCTCTGCAAAATGCAATGATTTATCATCAGTCCATCAGATCCTCCATAATGCTGTTTGGGAAAAACAGGTATGGCTTCATCAGGGCCTTAATTTCCCACTCTGTACCAAGACCAGCCAGGAAACTTTAAAGCGAGCCAATAATACTTGCCAGAGGCAGGCAAGCACCGGGTTCTCGTGCATTTGTGGGTGGGTGGGTGGGTGGGTGAAATTTTGTAAAATCCCAGACTATCGCTATTTTAAAAAAAAAAAATTTCTTCATTCAAAATATCGTTCAGCTGCACAGAAAGAAAAACTCAAGGTACCACCTTATGGAGGCCCAGAATATTTTCAAAATTTTCTCACCCCTCTTGAGGATTTTCAGCCTTTGAATTTAGCCCACCCTCAGTCTTGTTGACAAAAATGAAGCCCGGAGGGCTAATATGTAATTCCACAGTCAAGTTATACCAAAATTAACATTATTCAATGTATATTCTACAACTGCACAGAAAGAAACAGCGACAGCATTGCATGAATGAAGCAGTTTGAACTTTGAAATCCACTGCAACAGCTTCCAGCAAAAACCCCGCAGGTTCCACCCTTCATCTAGCTGCAGACTGAGCTTATCTTTGTCGGGGCCCCATGAACCTCATCTAGTTTTACTCTTCTAGAGAGAATCCTTTTGTTGAAAGGTACATGATGCCAATAAAGTTGGCTGGCTGGAACTAGGTATACTGAGGGTGTTATTGCATAAGTAACATTATCCAGCCATAATTTTATAATATATACAAGAATATGCCCTCAGGTTAGTTCAATCTAACCATGTAGATAATAAGAAACCGGCTGTTCCAAAAAGACAAAGGGAAAAGAATGTACCTATTAATGCCTTTAGCTGAGAAAGACAAAGGGAAAAGAACGTACCAATTAATGCCTTTAGCTGAGAATCTACTAATACATCCCTTATGTAGAGGTGGGCACTGGGCTGTGCCGCCCATGGCACGGCACGGCCCAGGCCCTGATGGGCCGTGCCAGGCACGGCCCGCCACTGCTACAGTACCGGGCCGTGCCGGCATGGCCCAGTGAACCGTGCCGTGCCGGGCGCGGAAAAATTTTTTTTTTTTGGCCCAGCACGGTACGGCCCGTGACGGGCCTGGGCCGGCCCGCCGTGCCGTGCCGGCACGGCCCAGGTGGGCCTGGACCGTGCCAGGCACGGCCCATGCACGGCTCAAATAAAAAAAATTATAAAAAAAGTTTTTTTTGATAAATTAAAAAATTATTAGGTGTTGCCGCTGAAATCCGTCCTCCGATTCGGGCGCGGTCAATCTCCAGGAAGAGAGGGGCGGACCTGCAAAAGAAGCCCACACGCGGAGGGACGCTGGGGGTGGTCCTCCGCGGGAGACCCTCCGATGCTCAAGTCAGTGAAGAAGAAATCGGCGATCAACCAGACAGTGAGGAGGTGGATCTCTCCGAGAGACCTCTCCGGGGGCAGCCAATCGGAGGCTCCAAAGGGCAGGAGCGCCGACGAGCTACCGGCGAGAGCAGGAGAGTGAGAGTGGGGGTGTAAGCGCGCAAGTGTGCGCACAGAGTTGCGTACCTGAGGGAATCTGCGATTATGATATTTATAGACTGCCACCTGGATCGTGAGCGCCTTCTGGAAGGTCTGGAGGTTGTTATGATGTGGAGACGGACAGAATCAGGCCGTTGTGGGGCCGTTAGGATCCGTATCCTGTTTGTTTTGGTATCGACGGCTGGGAGAGCTCCTTGGTGTCTCGAGATCGGGTCAAGTAGGCCTGGGGCGGTTACGATAGGCTTTAGGCCACGTTCCGATATGATTCCTTGTCCAGGATGCCGCTCAGGTAGGTTCGGGCTCTCCCGCGTCGGGTTCCGCGGAGGTAGATATTAGGTTGTGGATCGCTCGAAGGAGGCCGAGCTACAGAAGCCCGGAGGGGGCCGAGCTACGGAAGCCCGGAAGGGGCCGAGCTACGGAAGCCCGGAGGAGGCCGAGCTACGGAAGCCCGGAAGAGGCCGAGCTAGGGAAGCCCGGAGGAAGCCGAGCTACGGAAGCCCGGAGGGGGCCGAGCTACGGAAGCCCGGAAGGGGCCGAGCTACGGAAGCCCGGAGGGGGCCGAGCTACGGAAGCCCGGAGGGGGCCGAGCTACGGAAGCCCGGAAGGGGCCGAGCTACGGAAGCCCGGAGGGGGCCGAGCTACGGAAGCCCGGAAGGGGCCGAGCTACGGAAGCCCGGAGGAGGCCGAGCTACGGAAGCCCGGAGGAGGCCGAGCTACGGAAGCCCGGAAGGGGCCGAGCTACGGAAGCCCAGAGGAGGCCGAGCTACGGAAGCCCGGAAGGGGCCGAGCTACGGAAGCCCGGAAGGGGCCGAGCTACGGAAGCCCGGAGGAGGCCGAGCTACGGAATCCCGGAAGGGGCCGAGCTACGGAAGCCCGGAGGGGCACAGGAAGGAGGTCAGCCTTAGCCGCCTCGCACGGACATTAATGCAATGACGATTTTACCCCCCAACACATGCCCTCCACTCCCTAGTTCGAAGCGTAGGTTCGGGCGTAGGGAGTACGAGTTCGAATGGCGCGTCTTGGATGGGACGTCTTGGTTTAACTAGCTTGCGCAATGATGCCTTAATTAATGCGACAGGATCATCTCAGCCTTCGGGGCTAAGGCTCCTCCGCGAGCGGCGGTTAGGATTGCGCCACGCTTCGAATCCCGATCGATCGGGTGGTTGTCGAGGCGATTTCGGACGCCTGGAACGAGACGCCCCGCCTTTTTAGGGAGGCTCCCTTGGTAGAGAAGCAAAGCGGCGGCCGCACTGGCGTTATATATATATGTATATGCGTGCGCGTGCGCTTGGCGTCTTCTTGCTTTGCTTCCAAGTGGGTTCTGATCTTTCATCTTCTCCAACGCTCATTGCTTTCGTTTGATACCTCTTTCAATGGCGATGAGCCTAGACAACGTGGCCTCCGAGATCGTTGCTGAGGACTTGGGGAGGATTCATCAACGGTATGGCTTGCCCTCGGACATCGTCCTACGGGTGCCGGAACCCGAAGACAGGGTTACTCGAGATTTGGAGTCCGGGGTCTTCATCTATGAAGACAGTTTGAAGGCGGGTCTCCGTTTTCCTCTCCATCCCCTGGTGAAGGAGATCATGACCCACTACAACATCAGCCCGTCAATGGTGGCTCCGAACAGTTGGCGGAATGTCATCGGGTTCATCTCGATGTGTCATCAGATTCGGATCGTTGCCACCCTTCCCCTTTTTCGCGCTTGCTACCACCTGATTCCCAGGAGGAGATCGAAGTGGTCCTACATCGGGCCCCGGAAATCCTTCAACATAATCGCGGATAAGCCCTCTTCCATCAAGGGGTGGAAGAGTCGGTTCGTCATCGCGGAGGGGAACATCGGCTCCGACTTCCCTCGGAGATGGGGGGGATGTTGTGAGGGATGCGGAGATGCATCCGGCCTTGTCGGCGCAGGAAGAGGAGGACTTGGACGTCCTCCGCAACGGGCAGGTGTTTTCGGCTAATGACCTGCTATCGGAGGGGGCCCTTTTCGCAGCCGGGCTCAGCCCCTCGGACCCGCAAGGTGGGTTTCCTTCGTGTCGTGTATCTTTTTCGATTAGTGTGCTTGATTCTGAGTATGTGTGCTTTGATGTGGCAGCCGCAAGGTCGGCATTGTCGAGCCTCTCCAAGAGGAAGAGAGGGAAGCGTCCCGGGGAAGGTAGCGGCGCGGACAGCGGCCGGCCCGTAAAAAGGGCTCATGCTTCCGCGAGGAGTCCGCCGGATGCCGGGGCAGTTATGGCAGAAGCGCCGGGGGCGAAGGAGAGCCCGGGGAGGGAGGTTATGGCCTCCGACCCTCTCGTGTTGGAGATATCGGACAGTTCAGATGAGGCTCCGATGGCTCACCCGACCGCGTCCCCCCTGAAAGAGGAAACGGCGGCGGATTTAGAAGAGGGGACTGCTGTTGAGGAGGTTCAGGGGGAACTTTCTCTCGGCCTCTCTGCAGGGGAACACGGTAGCAGTGAGGAAGGTCAGACTGAGGCTTCGGGGGAGCCTGCGGAGGAGACACAAGTGGTGGAACAGGCCGGAACTTCGGAGGGCCTGGTGGCGGACACACAAATGGTGATCATCGAGGAAGAGGCGTCGAAGGAGGGGACGCAGCAAGGCGGGAGCCCCGCATTGGGGGCTTCTTCGAGAAAGGTTTTAGGGAGGCTGGCTCTGGGGCTAGCCGAATTATCTGAGGAAACCCAAGCCATAGCCTTGACGGAGGAGGTCGGGAGATTGAAGGCCTCTCAGGCGGAGGCCGCCCAGGCTGGTCCCTCAGGTGGGGTTGGCTCATTCGGCAGCTCGGACGCTAGTATCGAGGAGGCGTTCTCTGCCATGATAAGGTCGGCCTTGTATCCGGGCGCGGACCCTTCGGCGGACAAGTTTGCCGACCTGGGGCTGGTCGATGCTGCATTCGGGCAGCAAGGCATGGCAGAAAGTATCCACCTTCTTCCCGACATTGATAACACAACATTGATGAGGATGACCCGGGCCTATGCCTCGCGGGTGAGCTATTTTCCTTGCGCGATAGACGTTTCTCGATTGATCCCAACGTGGACTCTTATTCAATTTTTGCTTTTGCAGAGTGTTTTGCTTTCCCGGGCGATTTGCTGGCGCTTGAGTTTGGCGACGGGGGCCAGTGTCCAGGCTCGGAGGGAGAATGTCGAGCTCCAGTCGCGGCTGAAGGTGTCTGAGCAGTTTGAAGAGCTCATGGACACGATGGATAGGAACTTGAAGGGGGCGAGGGCGGCACACCAGGTCGCTCTGGCTGAGGTGTCCAAGCATAAGCGCAGGGCGGAGGAGTTAGAGGAACTCCTGGCGAAGAACGACAATGCTTGCTTGGAGTTGGCCAGAATTGAGTCAAAGCACTCCGCGGAGGTGGCGGCGATGCGGTGGGAACACGGCGAAAGTATGAGCCGGCTGGGGAGAGAGGCCGACGAGGAAAGAAGGCGTTTGGCGGGGATGCTCGGCGAAGTGGAGGGGCGACTGAAGCGCCGCGATAGCGAGATTGCCCATTTGAAAGAGGGCGCTAAGTGGGACCAGGGAACCATAGCTCGGGTGAGCGACGAGTTATCCCAAGCCCGGAGGAATATCGAGGCCAGACAGCTGAAGATCAGCGCTCTGCAGGAGAGGGTCGAGCTGGTACGGGCTGACAGGTCGAGAGCCAGGAGCGAGGCAGAAGAGATGGCCAAGAGGTTGGCCGAGCGAGAGGCGGAGGTATGCTCTTATTTTTCCCCTTTATGTTTTTACTACTGGGTTCTCGCAGTGCCGATTTGATTTTGAATTTTTCGGATGGCGAAGATGGAGTCGGAGGTTCGGGCTCTTCAAGGTGAGCTCGTGTCCGCTCGTAGTAGGAGTTCAGAGCTCGAGGCGCGGGTTAGCGAGTTCGATGAGCAAAATATCATTTTGCGGGCCCAAGTCGCAGAGGCCGAGAAACGGGCCGCTGAGGCCAACACGCAGCTCGCCATACTTAAGGGGAGGCAAGACGCTATGAGCGTAGACGCGTTCCATCACGGGATGGAAGAGTGCAAGCAGAGGATACTCAGTGGGCACCCAGAATGGGACCTTTCTTTTCTAAGCGTCGAAGATTCCGAAGACGGCGAGTCCAAAGAAGAAGACGAAGATGAATGTGTCGATGTTTCTGACGCCGAGCCTGGCGGCGCCCCTGGTCCCAGCGAAGCCGTAGTCTCCGAGGGACGGTCGCAAACTGTCACGGAGGGGGTGAAAATATCAGGGAAGGGCGAATCTAGCCGTGCTCCTGCAGATGTGACTGAGGGTATTCCCAAAGCCGGTGGGGCTCCTGGCTCTTAGGAGCCGCTCTTGTATCTTGCCCTTTTAGACATTTGTTTGACATTTCGTAGCAAAGAAATTTCCTGTTTTCATCTGAGTGTTGTTCCTGCGTGACTTCGCTGTTGCTTAGCCTTGCCTCAATGATGAGCGGCCCACGGCTCGCTGATACCCTTGGGCCACCTTTAGTTCGAGACCAGGAAAGTGTATTGGCTCGGGCCGACAGGCAAAATAGGTCGGTTTGGACCGACGAACAAAGTGGGTCGGCTAGGGCCGACGGGCGAAGTAGGTCGGCTGGGGCCGACAGATAAAATAGATCGGCTGGGGCCGATGGGTAAAATAGGTCGGCTGGGGCCGACAGGTAAAATGGGTCGGCTGGGGCCGACAGATAAAGTAGGTCGGCTGGGGCCGACAGGCGAAATAGGTCGGCAGGGGCCGACAGACAAAATGGGTCGGCTGGGGCCGACAGACAAAATGGGTCGGCGCGCTTCCTGCCATCCTGCCAGCGCCCTGCTGTCTTGCAGACAATTCGGTTTTTACTTTACTAGAAACGGTGATACGGCACAGTGGGGGGCATAAAGCTGCGTCAGAGCTTTCCGGAAGGTGCTCTTTTCCCATGCAGGTCGCTTTGTCGTGATGCGTACGTAACCGCCTATCACTGGAGGGTACTATTCTCGAAGGACGATTTTCTGAGCTCGCCAGTTTTCGAAGCGTCAGCGGACGATTTTCTGCATTTAATGACTGTGATTCGGGATCAGGAGGGGATCTTCGTACACGTCCTGGTTCAGGCGGTGGGTTTGGCGCGCAGTGGGGAGCCAATCTTGAGAGACCACGTGGAGGTACTGCTTGGAAGTTTAAATCTCGGGACGCGCAGTCTGGGTAGCTTTTCTCGATCCATTTCCGCCTATAAAAAGGAAAAAAGGGGGTCTCATCTGGTTATCCCCAAAGCTTCTTTCTCGTTAGAGCTCCCATCATGCTCATTTCTCTGTTGTTGCAAATGAGAGGATCAGGCCTAGGCTCCTTGCCGCCGGATAGCTGGGGCAATCGGGGAGCAGCTGGAGGATGGCTCGTCCTTATGGGATGAGTCCCGGAGATCACATGGAGAGCGCATATGGGGGGCGCAGAGATCATACGGAGAGCGCACATATGCGCTTCCTGTGCGATCTCTGCGGCTCCTGCTCGGAGACGCAGGGTCGGAAGTGCATGCGGGCCTCCCATGTCTCGCTTGAACTTCTCCTCCTTCCTCGATTTGGATTTCGGGGCTTAGCCGCCTGGGGAATCTTTCATCACACGGGAAGGGGGTGAAGGTGCGCCGTTCGCCGACTCCTTGTCCTTGAGATTCGGCGGGGCGCGGCGGCATGCGCTCGATTTGGGAGGGCATTCTAACGCCAAGGTCCGCTGGCTTCCCACCCGCTCACCGAGGGGTCCCCCAGTTGGGTGGTTGGGATGGCCATCCAGATATCTCGGTTGGGTCGCCGAGATATCGCCACCACTTGAAGCCAGTCGCAGCTATTGGTCCGTGTCGATGGGCAATTATTGGCCCTAACCGACCGGAGGCGATCACGACTGTCCAGTTGCCTGAGTTTTGCACTTGCTTTTATTTTACGCATTTCAATGCTCTTGTAACGCCTGCGAGGCATTTGTAATTGATCATGATCGGCAATAAAGAGAATTTGGTTCTGTTTTTCAATCCTCATCTTTTCTGTGCCGAGCTTGCTATTATTATTGCTTGTGGGTGCCGAAAGCGTTCCGTTCGTCCTTAGACGAGGATCCCGCGCCACCCGAACTAATCGAGGTTCGTATTCGACGATTCGTAGATCATTCGGGGAAACACGCCCCTTACTCTGGTCGAAAACTTGGTGTTTTTGCGCTTCGCTTTTCCTAGAGCCTGATTTATCGTAGGTCGATCTTGGCCGAAGCTCAAGGAATCCGCACCCCTTCTCGTCATGGTTCAAGGGACCAGTCACTCGGGATAGTCGAGTTTCGGGGAACATTTTGCTTGGCCCAGCCAAGGTTCGAAGAATTTTTAGCTCGGCCCTGCCGAGGTTCGGAGAACATTTTACTTGGCCCTGCCAAGGTTCGGAGAATTGGTAGCTCGGCCCTGCCGAGGTTCGAAGAATTGGTAGCTCGGCCCTGCCGAGGTTCGGAGAATTGGTAGCTCGGCCCTACCGAGGTTCGGAGAATTTTGTAGCTCGGCCCTGCCGAGGTTCGAAGAATTGGTGGCTCGACCCTGCCGAGGTTCGGAGAATTGGTAGCTCGGCCCTGCCGAGGTTCGGAGAATTTTGTAGCTCGGCCCTGCCGAGGTTTGAAGAATTGGTAGCTCGGCCCTGCCGAGGTTCGGAGAATTGGTAGCTCGGCCCTGCCGAGGTTCGGAGAATTTTGTAGCTCGGCCCTGCCGAGGTTCGAAGAATTGGTAGCTCGGCCCTGCCGAGGTTCGGAGAATTGGTAGCTCGGCCCTGCCGAGGTTCGGAGAATTTTGTAGCTCGGCCCTGCCGAGGTTCGAAGAATTGGTAGCTCGGCCCTGCCGAGGTTCGGAGAATTGGTAGCTCGGCCCTGCCGAGGTTCGGAGAATTTTGTAGCTCGGCTCGGAGAATTGGTAGCTCGGCCCTGCCGAGGTTCGGAGAATTTTGTAGCTCGGTCTTGCCGAGGTTCGGAGAATTTGTAGCTCGGAGGGAGCGATTCAGCCGCCGTTGCAGGCCACAGCGTTAGGTCCACGTGGCGCTTGATAAAGGGGCGCCCGAGCGGAATCGGGCAGCATGTTGTCATGCTTTTATTGGCGATGCTGCTTTTTCCGAGGGGGCAAGTTATCGGCCGAGCGGCGGACTTCCACGTTTTCCAAGAAAAGGGGGTGGTATTAAGCGGCTCGGGGAAGCGCCGAATGTATTTAATGCGAGGGGCGACAGATTGGAAAGTGTTCGCCTGGGGAACCTCCGAACAATCTGCTCGCGCTTATCGATCTTACTCGGGATAGGGCGCGACTCTTTGGATTCCTCACGCATTAGAATGGTGACACGTGGCAAACTCTCATGGGTCGGCATTTGCGGCGCGGCCGATCGGGATACCTGCCTGGCGGGTATAAATATGACCGAGGGGGATTGGTTTCGGCCATCCCTCGGTCTGAGTTCCGAAAAGGAATGGCCTCTCCAGCGCGATCGTCAAGTGACTTGCATTCCTCACTTAGCAGCCTGCCGCACTCGGAGGGGAGGCGCACCTCCGTGACTGTCGACGAGTTGAGCCTCGCTTCGGGCTTCGCGAGCAATGAGCAGCTTGCGAGGACTGCCGAGGAATTCTTGGACGTTTCTGTCAGGGAGGCGGAAGCCTCACGCCGGGTGATAGATCGGCAGGGGGAGGAGATAGCGTTCCTACGTCAGCAGGTGGCTGACCTGGCGGGACGCCTGGAGGAGTTACTGGCCTCTGGGGGTGACTGACTCCAGGGCCTCTACCCGTTCTTGTTTTTGCTTTTTGCAGTCTCCTTGTAGCTCTCTTTATGAATGAAAGTTGGGCCCTACTTTTTTGAAGTCCCTCTCCTTAAGAGTTTATGGCCTTCTCTCGTGTAATGAATCAGGGGGTTGGCGCGCCTCCGTCGTTTTTTGCGTGCTGATGTAGGCTCTTTGAACGACGGGCTATGGGGGCGCTATCCAAAAGATTTCTGGTGGCAGAGAGGGAAATCGCCTAACTCCGCCTGGGGCCTTTGGCCGACCACGTGGGGCTCGATGGCCTCGAGAGTGGGTTTGCCAATGGCGGCTTCTTCTCGCGCGTCGACGATTTTTTACTCAACGCGCTCGTTTTTAAACCTGGCGAAGTCCTTCGAGGACTATTTGGGGGCCGTTCGGCTTTGGTCGAGCTCGTAGGTTTAGACTTTTTTGCTGGGGTTTTTAGCCTGAATGATTTTTACCTGGCCTTGCCATGGCTCGGGGAATTCATCGCTCGGCCCTGCCGAGGTTCGGAGAAACATTTTACTTGGCCCTGCCAAGGTTCGGAGATCTATTGCTCGGCCCTGCCGAGGTTCGGAGAAACATTTTACTTGGCCCTGCCAAGGTTCGGAGATTTGTTACTCGGCCCTGCCGAGGTTCGGAAATATTTTACTTGGCCTGCCAAGGTTCGGAGATTTGTTGCTCGGCCCTGCCAAGGTTCGGAGAAATATTTTACTTGGCCTGCCAAGGTTCGGAGACTTGTTGGTCGGCCCTGCCGAGGTTCGGAGAAATATTTTACTTGGCCCTGCCAAGGTTCGGAGATTTGTTGCTCGGCCCTGCCGAGGTTCGGAGAAATATTTTACTTGGCCCTGCCAAGGTTCGGAGACTTGTTGCTCGGCCCTGCCGAGGTTCGGAGAAATATTTTACTTGGCCCTGCCAAGGTTCGGAGACTTGTTGCTCGGCCCTGCCGAGGTTCGGAGAAATATTTTACTTGGCCCTGCCAAGGTTCGGAGATTTGTTGCTCGGCCCTGCCGAGGTTCGGAGAAATATTTTACTTGGCCCTGCCAAGGTTCGGAGACTTGTTGCTCGGCCCTGCCGAGGTTCGGAGAAATATTTTACTTGGCCCTGCCAAGGTTCGGAGATTTGTTGCTCGGCCCTGCCGAGGTTCGGAGAAATATTTTACTTGGCCCTGCCAAGGTTCGGAGACTTGTTGCTCGGCCCTGCCGAGGTTCGGAGAAATATTTTACTTGGCCCTGCCAAGGTTCGGAGATTTGTTGCTCGGCCCTGCCGAGGTTCGGAGAAATATTTTACTTGGCCCTGCCAAGGTTCGGAGATTTGTTGCTCGGCCCTGCCGAGGTTCGGAGAAATATTTTACTTGGCCCTGCCAAGGTTCGGAGACTTGTTGCTCGGCCCTGCCGAGGTTCGGAGAAATATTTTACTTGACCCTGCCAAGGTTCGGAGATTTGTTGCTCGGCCCTGCCGAGGTTCGGAGAAATATTTTACTTGGCCCTGCCAAGGTTCGGAGATTTGTTGCTCGGCCCTGCCAAGGTTCGGAGACTTGTTGCTCGGCCCTGCCGAGGTTCGGAGAAATATTTTACTTGGCCCTGCCAAGGTTCGGAGATTTGTTGCTCGGCCCTGCCGAGGTTCGGAGAAATATTTTACTTGGCCCTGCCAAGGTTCGGAGATTTGTTGCTCGGCCCTGCCGAGGTTCGGAGAAATATTTTACTTGGCCCTGCCAAGGTTCGGAGATTCCTGTTCAAACAGACAGCTCGGTTGTGCCGAGGATTGGTAAACAGTATCTGTCTCTTTTTGCAATTTATAGCCATATAGTGCATAATGACTCACGCAACAAGTTTTGAGAAAACAGCTAAGCAGGAATATGTAATGAGGTATATGGGGATTGTTTGGAGAGGACATACCCTATTGATAGTATTTACGAAGGTTGTCCGCGTTCCAAGTTCGGGGAATGGACTTCCCATCCAAATCCTGCAGCTTATAGGTTCCTGGTCCAATAATCTCCGTTATTTGATACGGGCCCTCCCAGTTTGGCGCCAGTTTGCCTTGCTCCAGCGGTTTGGATACAGAGCTTTTCGGAGGACAAGGTCGCCGGGTAGGAAGGCTTTCCCCTTGACCCGGGAGGCATGGTACCGAGCCACCCTCTGTTGATAAGCAGCCGTCCTGATTCGGGCCTTTTCTCTGACCTCCTCTATCAGGTCGAGGTTGGTGCGGAGTTGTTCGTTGCTTGCTTCCTCTGAGTAGCTCTCCACCCGCAATGATGGAGGCCTATTTCCACAGGGATGACAGCCTCTGTGCCAAAAGCCATTCGGAATGGAGTCTCGCCGGTCGGGATTCTCGGGGTAGTTCGGTAGGCCCACAAGACATGATGTAGCTCGTCGGCCCATCTGCCTCGGGCTCTGGAGAGGCGAGCTTTAATTCCCTGGAGGAGGGTCCTGTTAGTTACCTCGGCCGCTCCGTTGGCTTGTGGGTGCCCGACCGAGGTAAGGTGGTGGCGGATTCCATGCTCCTCGCAGAACTGACGAAATTTGGAGTTGTCGAACTGCTTGCCATTATCGGTGATTATAGTGTGGGGTAGGCCGAATCGGCAGATGACGGATCTCCACACAAAGTCTCGGGCCCGTGCCTCGGTGATCTGCGCGACTGCTTCCGCTTCGACCCATTTGGTGAAGTAGTCAATGGCGACAAATAAGAACTTCCGCTGTCCCGTCGCAAGCGGGAATGGACCAAGGATGTCCATCCCCCACTTGGCAAAGGGCCAAGCGGAGGATATAGAGACTAGCTCGGCGGAAGGGAGTCTTTGGATGTTTGCGTGTCTCTGGCAGGAGTCACAGGCTCGGACTAAAT
>UESW01004211.1:769983-814632 GCA_900491605.1 Calamus simplicifolius
ACCTGCAAAAGAAGCCCACACGCGGAGGGACGCTGGGGGTGGTCCTCCGCGGAAGACCCTCCGACGCTCAAGTCAGTGGAGAAGAAATCGGCGATCAACCAGACAGTGGGAGGTGGATCTCTCCGGGAGACCTCTCCGGGGGCGGCCAATCGGAGGCTCCAAAGGGCAGGAGCGCCGACGAGCTGCCGGGAGCAGGAGAGTGAGAGTCGCGCAAGTGTGCGTACAGAGTTGCGTACCTGAGGGAATCTGCAATTATGATATTTATAGACTGTCACCTGGATCTTGAGCGCCTTCTGGAAGGTTCGGAGGTTGTTACGATACGGAGGCGGACAGAATCAGGCCGTTGTGGGGCCGTTAGAATCCGTATCCTGTTTGTTAAGGGATCGACGGCTGGGAGAGCTCCTTGATGTCTCGAGATCTGGTTGAGTAGGCCTGGGGCGGTTACGATAGGCTTTAGGCCACGTCCGACATGATTCCTTGTTAGGATGCCGTCGGTAGGTTCGGGCTCTCCCGCGTCAGGTTCCGCGGAGGTAGATGTTAGTTGTGGATCGCTCGAGGAGGCCGAGCTACGGAAGCCCGGAGGAGGCCGAGCTACGGAAGCCCGGAAGGGGCCCGAGCTACGGAAGCCCGAAAGAGGCCGAGCTACGGAAGCCCGGAGGAGGCCGAGCTACGGAAGCCCGGAAGGGGCCGAGCTACGGAAGCCCGGAGGGGCCGAGCTACGGAAGCCCGGAGGAGGCCGAGCTACGGAAGCCCGGAAGGGGCCGAGCTACGGAAGCCCGGAGGAGGCCGAGCTACGGAAGCCCGGAGGAGGCCGAGCTACGGAAGCCCGGGAGGGGCCGAGCTACGGAAGCCCGGAGGGGCAAAGGGAAGAGGTCAGCCTTAGCCGCCTCGCACGGACATTAATACAATGACGATTTTACCCCCCAACAATGACTATGATACGATCAATCTGATTTTTGCTCGATTTATTGTTTTCTAGTCGAAATTATCTCCGGAAAAGAAATGTCGGCATTCCATCTAATCTGTTGTTATCTTGCGCCCTGTTCATGCAACCGAGAATATATAATTTATACTTGATGTTAGAAATAAAACCAGATGCCCTTTCTCATGCTGGAAATTATGCGACATGCTAACTTTCTAGGAAGGTATTTCTTTGGTATTGTAGGATGTTTCTGAAATTAACCCACCATGTCTCTTGCTTTGTGTTTTGCTAGTCCAAACATTTTGTTATGGATGCAATGCAAGTCTCACTATTGTGTCAGCCATTGTAGATAACAGCAAAATTGGATCTTTTGTGAGGACAAACCCATAATCAGCAAGAACCACATGTTGACATACTTCTTGCAAGTCCTTTGCAGGGCAATACATGTTAATCATCTGATTCACATATCTTACTGATTTATTGTTTATGATGCGCAGTTGATCTTCTCACTACAAAGATATGAAGCGGTTATCAATGCTTACTTCGATGGTCTCAAATCTTCAGGGCTGACTGACCTGTCTAGGCTTACAAGTGTGGCTTCTTTCTTTGTCAGTCGTATTGACACCCTTGTTGATAAGATGCTTGAAAAGATTGGAACACCTGAAGCTCTTGATCTCCGTGGAAAGGTAAAATATGTTGCTTGTGTTCCTATTAACTAATAAATTTGTAGGGACACCTATCACTTCTATCTTAACTCTCAAGGATGCTTACCACTTGTATCTTAACTCTTAAAACTCCTGCAGGCAGCAGTAGCTCAAGCAGCACTGGCATATAAGTTATATCAAAAGAAGTTTTCTGGTCCACAGTGGGAAGCTTTAGCAAAGAAAGGAGCCAAGAAACAGAGATTGCTGTGGGCATCAACTAGCGTAAATAATCCTGCATATCCTGACACTCTATATGTTGATCCTCTCATTGGACCTGATACAGTGAGCAACAGCAACTTTTTTCCTGCAAGCTATATATTCTTCATCTTAAGACCTGATATTTTGTTTCTATCACATATCTGTAATCCAAAATTAGTTTCATTTCAATGGGTGCCTTTAAGATCGCATTAGGGATTCTTCTTTTTCAGGGAGCAATCCAAGAGAGCATTAAATTGGAAACTGTTTAAAAAATTAGTGCTGAAAATTTGTAAATGATACCAGTTTGATCTTTATTTATTTGGTAGCCAAACAAGTATTTCTGACTAATATGATAAAATCTTGTTGGATAAGTAAGAAGAAAAGATAGTACCTGGGATGATCTTATCTATTTGAATGTATTTGAGAAGATGCTGTGGCGTGCAAGGCACTGTCCTTAAGAGTAGATTCACGCCTCTCGAAGATAATATCTCGGTGTAGAAGATCAGAGCACGACTACCCTTCAGGTTACAACAGCAGCAAGTCTTCTAACAGGCGTGCACACACCAATGTCAGAAGAGGAAGAACAATCGAATGAGTTCCTTCTCTTTGGATAAGAACGGAGCAAAAGAATGAATCTCTGGACTGGATAAGGATGAGGGAATTGATCTCTGGATAATGATGGGAAGCAAAAATTTTTTAATTATCACCGGCATTGCTTCGAATATTTATAAGAAGCACGCACCGGTTGAGAGCGACGAATCAATCTAATCCAACGGGTTGAATAAGTCCAACGGTCGGTCAACAAATGACTTATCACGTACGTAGAGACGTATAAGTCAAAAGACTAGTCAACATATCAAAAAGACATATCCCTACCGATTGATAACGACCTATCAGATAAACAGACTTATCAAGTCAAAAAGGTTTTTGAATATTGAAATATACTAGATTTTCAATAATCCCCCACTATTTCAATGTACAAAAGAAGATAAGATAGACTTTGAAGGAATTTTAAGAAGGTAATGCATAAGCCATGGTGTCTATGTGACTATGAACCAGGCATAGAGAAAATAAGTGTAATCCATAAAAGGTTGGTGAAACTAAGTTTCTATGAACCAATCCTTCTTTTATTGGATCATTGACTTAACTCACATTCCATCTCTTAGATTTCGGTTGTTCAAGCGGGTTGACACGTTTCAGCTATGCGTCTACCTGGATATTCATGAGTGCTATAGAGATCTCACCCAAGTCTTATAGGAAGCGGCCACCACCTCCACACTCATATAGGTGGTGGATTGTCATCAAGTATACACTGCAGTTTTGTATACCACCCAAATTAGGCTATGACATCCATTAAGAACTTCACATAGTTCAATCTAAACACTGCAGAATACTATCTCACACCATAGAAAGGGATTTCATAATATAAATAATTATGATAGTATACTCCAAGTTATCCAGTGAATTATTTTCCCATATGAACCTTCTTCCTGGGATCTCCGTTCATGAAGGTTGGGTTACCATCACTTCAACTTTTGATCTGGGTATAATCCCATTTTCCTCGATGTATTGCTCACAAGCTTTTTGCTTAGAGGCTTAGTCAGAGGATCGGACAAATTCAACTCTGACCTTACATAATCCAAAGATATTACTCCATCATTAATAAGCTGCCTCACAATATTATGTCTTAGACATATATGTCTACTCTTCCCATTATAAATTTTATTTTAGCTTTAGCTATGGCAGCCTGACAATCACAATGTATAGACACAGATGGAGCTGGTCTCATCCAAATAGGAAGATCTTCCAAAAGATTCCTGAGCCATTCGCCTCAGTCCCAGCCTTCTCCAAGGCAATAAACTCGGATTCCATTGTAGATCGAGCTATACATGTTTGCTTAGATGATTTCCATGACACTGCTCCTCCTTCAAGGGTAAACACATATCCGCTAATGGATTTTATCTTATCAGAGTTTGAAATCCAGTTAGCATCACAATACCCTTCTAATACTGTAGGAGTCCCACAATACATTAAACCATAATTCATGGTTCCTTTCAAATATCTAAGCACTCTTTGTAATGCAATTCAATGATCCTTATTAGGACATTGGGTATATCTGCTTAGTCTTCCTACAACATAAGCAATGTCAGGTTGAGTACAGTTTATCAAATATATAAGACTACCAATAATTTGAGCATATTTGGATTGTAAGGCACCATTGTTTATCTCTCTAAACACCAACTTCATTATTATTAAAATTTAATTAATTAAGTCACTCTGGTGAATATTAATTAATATAATTTAATAATATTGTTGCCTTGGATTATGATGATTTATTTTTTCACATAAATCATGAGCTATCACATTCAATAATCAGTTAATACAAATGAAAAGATATATATATATATATATATATATATATATATATATATATTTGAAAATAATTACCTTGAAATAGTGGCATGGACAAATGGCTATATGTAGTGTTAATACACAGCTATACTCGAACAGCCAATAGCATAAATTGAGTGTGACCTCTTGCCAAAAGAGAAGCGCCCCAGTATATGAGGTTTCCACCACCATGGGTACCAAGGAGACTCAAATATATCCAGTCTTACCTCCACGTGTGGAGAGGCTCTCCTCATGTTTTAAACCCATAATACCTGGATCATAAAGAAGCAATCTTACGATTGTGCCAAGGCCCATCCTTTGTTGCCAACTGTAGCAATGACAATGCCTTTGTGTTGGGGTACCCTTGTATTTCTTATCCATATTTCTCCATGCTATGGCTCATTAATATTACTAAAGTGCTTGGTTTGCTGTTAAAATAATCTTGATGAATTAATATACCGAAAAATAATATATCACAAACTAGAGAAGTGGTATCACCGCAGGGTTGGCACAGAAGACATCACATTCCTAGTTATAATTCGCCATGATGAAGCCGTAATATTCCAAACTTTGTGGAAAAGACCTAATAGATATAACCAGTCTAACAAATCGCATGAACACTCCAAACAAGCTATGGACACAAGCAAATTGGAAGAAAGGGGACCACAAAATTAAGGGGGGGGGGGGGAAAGCACTCATCAATAAATCAATCAATTAACATGCTATCAACTTGTATATAAATACACGGCAATCATAGAATCATGAACCGCTGCGTTTTCACCGCCGGCAACAACTAGAAAAGAAAAAAGGACTATATAAGGGATATTTGATCAGCAAATGCCTACATAATCTGTTAGCCTTTTTTCAATTTAGAAGGTCATTCTCTTTTTAGGATCAGTCAAAACATATGCTATATTATAAACATCTAATATTGAAAATAATTTCTCTTACCAACATTTATAATGGGAACCAGTAAATTGCTTAATCTTGAATGTATCGGGAAAGGACTTAGTAGCAGCAACCATAATAGAGTCCATATCTACTCTTAAGATTGTTGGATAAGTTTGAGGAAAGATAGTACCCGGGATAATCTTATCTATTTGAATGTATTTGAGAAGATGCTGTGGCGTGCAAAGCACTGTCCTTAAGAGTAGATTCGCGCCTTTCGGAGATAATATCTCGGTGTAGAAGATCAGAGCACGACTACCCTCCAGGATACAACAGCAGCAAGTCTTCTAACAGGCGTGTACACACCAATGTCAGAAGAGGATGAACAACCGAATGAGTTCCTTCTCTTTGGATAAGAACGGAGCAAAAGAATGAATCTCTGGACTGGATAAGGACGAGGGAATGGATCTCTGGATAATGATGGGAAGCAAAAATTTTTAATTATCACTGGCATTGCTTCGAATATTTATAAGAAGCACGCACCGGTTGAAAGCGACGAATCAATCTAATCCAACGGGTTGAATTAGTCCAACGGTCGGTCAACAAATGACTTATCACGTACGTAGAGATGTATAAGTCAAAAGACTAGTCAATATATCAAAAAGACTTATCCCTACCGATTGATAACGACCTATCAGATAAACAGACTTATCAAGTCAAAAAGTTTTTGAATATTAAAATACACTAGATTTCTAACAAATCTTACCATGTAACATCAGTGCTAGCTGGTCATTTCTATGTTTGGGGTCTATCCATGTAAATGTAGAATTTAACAGATTTCTTTGGCTTTCATATTTATGTTACTGATTTGAATTTTTATTTATGATGTTCGTTCTTATGTCATGGAATTTAAGTTTTTATCTTTGATTTCAGGTTTCAACCATGCCAGACCAGGGTTTGCAGGCCTTCATTGATCATGGTGTTGTTTCGAGGACCATTGACTCAAATGTGTCAGAAGCTGAAGGCATTTACAGTGCACTCGAGAAGCTGAGTATTGACTGGAATGTGGTTGGGTCACAACTTGAGGTGGAGGGTGTTGCATCTTTTAGGAAGAGTTTTGATAAGTTGCTAGTCACTCTGAAAGAAAAGGGCAATTCTCTCAAGTTGAATTTGTGATTAGCTATGTATCTTTCCATTCCCTTGTGGTAGTTTGTCATGTAAGATGGACTGTTAAAAATGTATGCTTCCATTAATTTTGCAGTACTCTCTTTATTTTGCCTTAAGGTAGAAGTAATAATAATAAAAAAAATCTTTATAGTGTATTATAAAAATTAGTCAGTGTTATCTTCCTTCACCCCTCTTCATTTTCTCCCTCTTCTTTCATATTTTATTCTCTTTTTCTTGCCTGTTGGTTTAGATACACAGTCAGTACCAAGCTTTCTTTTCTTTTTTTCTTCCTATAAACATCATAGTCGGTTTATGAGAGAAATTATTACGTCCTACATTTATGCCACTATTAATTTATCTTTTCGGATCATGCATGTGTGTAGAGTAATCCATCTTGATGCTTGAACCCATTATGATATCTCACATTATGTTTTGTTGCCGTCGGGATCTGTCCTCTGACTCGGGTGCGGTCGATTTCCTGATCGGGCTTCCTTCTGGATGGACCTGCACAGAAGTCCTCACGCGAGAGGCATTGGGGGTGGCCCTCCGCAGAAGACCCTCCGACGCTCAAGTCATTGGGGATCGACGATCAACATAAATGAGAAGAAGGATCTCTCTGGGGAGTCCCTCCAGGGGTGGCCAATCGGAAGCTCTAGGGGAGCGTCGACGGTGGAGAGGGAGAAGAATGAGTAGTGAAGGAGAGAGAGTGTGAGAGTGGAATGTGCGCACGTACCTGAGAGAATCTAGGAGTGTCTTATTTATAGGCAATCACCTGAATCTTGAGCGCCTTCTGGAAGGTTCGAAGGTTGTTGAGATACGGAGATGATTCAAATCAAGTCATTGTGAGGCCGGTGGGATCCGTATCTTGTCTGTTGGAGGATCGACGGCTGGGAGAGCTCTCTGATGGCTTGAGGTCTAATGACTGCGTAGGTCCCAGGCCATTATCGCAGATCCTAGGCCACTCCTCGATATGATTCTTCATTTGGGATTCTGTTACACTAGACTTGGGCTCTCCCGCGCCAGGCTCCGCGGAGGTGCATGTCGAGCTACGAGTTACTCAGGGAAGTCAAGCTATGAGTTGCTCGGGGAAGGCGAGCCATGGATTGCTCGGGGGAGCCGAGCCATGGATTACTCGGGGGAGCCGAGCTATGGGTGGCTCGGGGAACTGAGCTATGTATTCCCGAAAAAATCGAGCTATGGGTGGCTCGGGGGAAACCGAGCTATGGATTGCCCAGAAAGACCGAGCTATGGATGGCTCGGGGAAAGCGAGCTATGGGTAGCTCGGGGAAAACGAGCTATGGGTAGCTCGGGGGGAACCGAGCTATGGGTTGCTCGACCCGCTGGACATACTAGTTAGCTCGCTCTTTATGGGCTTAGTGTAGCGGCGGGAGGATGGGGCTGAGCCTAGCCCCTTCGCACGGTTATCAATGCAATGACGATTTTACCCTCAACACATGCCCCCCACTCCCTAGTTCGAAGCGTAGGTTCGGGCGTAGGGAGTATAGGCTTAGGTGGCGCAATCCGAATTTGGGGATGTATTTGATAGCCTGCAATGATGCCCTAATTAATGCTGCATGGCCGTCTTGCCTTTCGAGGTGGATCCATCATTCCTTAGGGGCGAAGGTAACGGCTGGGGAAGCGCCACGTGGGAAATCTCGATTTTCACGGCGCCCGTAGCGCAGTTCCGGACGCTAGGTTGGACGCCTCATCTTCACCCTGAGGCGGTTTCCCTTTGGAAAAATGGAGTCGTGGCGGCGCTATCCCTATTTATAGTGCCCTTTCGCTTCCCTTAGAGAACTTCGTCTTCCGTTTCTCTGCGATCTTGCTCAGCATCTCTTGCGATCGAAGACATGGTGAGCCCAAGTGACCAGGCTTCGGAGGTGACCTGGCGGATTTGGAACGGATACGCCGCCTTGTACAAGATCCCCCAGGATGTCCTTGTTGCTCCCGACGGCTGAGGATAGGGTGACATCCGGATTAGGGGATGGGGCGTTCTGCTATGAGGAAAGTTTGAGGGCAGGTCTCCGGTTCCTCTTCATCCGTTGGTGCGGGAGGTGATGAAGTTCTACAATATATGCTTCACCATGGTGGCCCCCAACAGTTGGCGCAACCTCATCGGGTTCATCTCGTTGTGCAAACCCTCGGGGTGACCGCGACCCTTTCGCTATTCAGGGTGTGTTTCAATCTGGTCTCCGGGAGGGCCTCAGAATGGCCTTACATCGGTCCCCGGAGATCCTTCAAGATGATATCGGATAACCCGTCGTCGATAAAGGAGTGGAAGTCGCGGTTCTTCATAGTCGGGGGAACATCGGTTTGGATTTCCCTCGGGTATGGGGCAGTACGTGAAGGATCCAGAAGCGCACCCGGAGTTAACTGATTCAGGAGAAAAGGGATTGATTGTGCTGCGGCAGTCGGCGCTCCCAGCCAGCGTTCTTCTATCGGAGGATGCTCTCTTTGCGGCCGGATTGAGCCCCGTCGATCCTCGCGGTGAGTATTACTTGTAGTTGATAGTTTAGCTGTGATTCCATCTTTGATTTCTGTGTGAACTAACGGGCGAATCTTATTGCCCTACAGCCGAAAGGTCGGCGCTCGCAGACCAGATGAGGGAGGAGCTGGGAAAGCGCCGCAGGAGATCTGGCTCCAGCAGCAAGCATCGGGCCGAGAAGAGGTCTCGCCCTTCCGGCTCCCGCTCTAGGGGGATCGGGGGAGACGGTGATGTCGGCGCTCCTCGTCGCCGCGGGCCGAAACTCGAGTTCCGGCGGCGCATGATCTTTCGCGCGGAGGAGGGTCTGTCCAGGGGCGAAGACCGGGAAGTTGCGGGGGTTTCGGAGGAGGCTGCTGAGGTTTCCTCCCCCCGTTGTCGTTTTGTCCGACGATGGCGAAGGGAAACGCCGGTTGGCTTGGGGGCCCCCGTGGTCAGGGCGGTCGGTCTCCCTCATTGAGGCCAGTGGCTCGGCGAGGTTGCAGGCGGAGGTGGGAGCGACCTCCGCTTCCATCGAGGCAGGGAAGAGGTTGCGCTGCTGAGGTTCGGCCTGGGTGCTGGTAGGAGAGCCAGCGGGCGACGAGGATGGCCGAACCTGCCGAACCAACGACCGAAGGGGGGCTTTCTGGTGAAGGGCCTTCCGCCGAGGCACAGGAGGCTCCGGGGGAGCAGAAGTTCCTGAAGAGTCTGTTGTGGACAGGGGGATTCGAGGAGATAGAAGCAGAAGAGGAGGAAGAAGGAGAAGGAGGGGAGCCGGCGAGCGAAGGGGATGCTTCGGCCGGGGCTCTCCTCGCCGGAGCCGAAACGCCCGAAGGCTTCTCAAGCGAGGGCCCTGGTGGCGGAAGCTGGCCTATCGAGAAGCTTCATGGGTCGCGGTTCCCTTGGCTCCCTGGGAGCAGACTTCCACTCACGCGACCCGAAGTGAGCGCCAGGTTCTCCGCTCTGATGCGGTCCGCGTTCCAAGGGGAGGAGAGTTCCTCAACAGGAGGGGGTCATCCGGAAGACCTTGTCGAGATAGCCTTCCGTCCTGGGGTGCCGAATGAGGCTTTTCTTCTCCCGAGATTGACGACCTTGCTCTCACAAGGATCGCCACAGACTACGCATCTCGGGTAGTTGTCGCACCGAAGTTGGGTCTTTAGTCAGTTAGTTCGACTATGTCTTTTATGTGTCATCCTTTTTTGCAGAGTGCCCTGATTATGAGGGCACTGAAATGGCGCTTGCATCTGGCTTGGAGCTTGGGCTCGGGCCCGCTACGAGGCTGATCACTTCAAGGAGAGGGCGGATTCTACTGATAACTCTCTCGAGCCCTGGTGGTCCTCCAAAGGGAGCTCGAGGAGGCTCGCAGGGTCTCTTGCCAGTTGAGAGGGAAAGAGCCTCTCAACTCACCATACAGATTGGTGAGCTCCAAGGCTTCCGCGAGCAATCCGAGAAGGCTAGTCTGGAGCTTTCTCAGGCCAGGGCGGAGCACGAGAGCAAGGTTAAATCCATGCAACTGTTCTTTGATAAGAGGTGGGACCAGCTGAAAGCCAGCCACGCTGAAGATAAAGCAGCTGGAGCAAAAGGCTCGAGGAGGAAGAGCATAATGCCGGCGGCAGCAGGACCACCTCACCCGCCTAAGCAAAGAGCTCGCCGACACAAAGGACGGCTAAAGTGGTCGGATGAACGAGCTGCCCGACTATCTGACGAGCTTGACTTTGCCGTCAAGAAATTGGAGATACCCAGTCCCGGGTGGATGAGCTAAAGAGAGCCTTCGCCAGAACCAATCGGCTAGGTCTAGGGCTCTCAACAGGGTCCACGTGCTGGAGGGTGAGCTAGCCCGGCGGAGGAGCAGGTAGGGCGCTATTAGTTTCACTTTTTGATCTTTCGACTTTGCTTTACTTGGCTTTTCCTGCAGTTGCACAGGGTGAGCCAGGAATTTCAGGGGCGGTTGCGGCGTTCGGAGAGGAGGCGGCCTCGAGGCACCGAAGGATCTCCGAACTGGAGAAGCAATTAGCCGAGGCAAATGCGCGGGCCTCTTCGGCGGTGGAGGAGTACAAGAAATCCACCGAATTTGCCGACGAACGCAGGGCGGCCTGTGCCGATGCATTTCAGCTGGGCGAAGATGAGGCGCGGGCTAAGGTTGCCCAGGCTTATCCTGACCTGGACCTGTCGTGCCTGGAAGCCGAACATTATGAAGCGCACCCCGGGGGTCGAGGAGGACGAGTATGGAGAAATATCTGATGTCGACCTCGAAGCTTCTGGGAGTCGATGCCTACCGACGTATCCCGTCGTGACACCTTCGAGAAGGGGGGCCAAGCGATGCCCCTGCTGATGCTGCCGCAGGAGATGCTGGGATTGATCCCAAGTCCTGACCCTTTGGGGGCTATATGTGTTTTCTTTTCTTTTGTTTTGTAGTTCGACGGAAATCAATAAATGGATCAGTTGTTTTCATTTGTTTGTCTTCTTGGATGGTTTCTTCTCGAATTGGTTGGAGGAAATTTGAAGGAACATCTTGTAGAGGCCAAGGCATAGGGATTGCCCCGACGAAGGAGTCGAGCGACAACATAGCTTGGTATAAAAGGAGGTTGAGAGACGATTTAATTCGGCTTAGGCCGAATGACACAATGGTTTGGCTAGGGTCGAAGAATGGAGTAGCTCGGCTAGGGCCAAGGGCTCGGCTTAGTTGGCTCGGCTAGGGCCGAGGGACGTAACTCGGCTAGGGCCGAGGGACGAAATGGCTCGGCTAGGGCCATCGGCTAGGGCCGAGGGACGAAGCTTGGCTAGGGCCGAGGGAAATGCTCGGCTAGGGCCGAGGGACTCGGCTAGGTTGAGGGCCTTCAATGAAATGAGGGGAGTTGTTGAATCCTCGTTGTCACTCCTTTATTCTTTTGGTAAAGGGAGTGCTTGGCCTTCGCGCTTCTTTATTACCCCTGTCAGTGTTTGTCTTTTCCAAGGCGGGTCGATTTTCGTTTCACCGAAGTGGGTGGTACGGTTCCGTGCCAGCAAAAGGTCGCCTGGCACTTCCGAGGGCCTTTGCTGTGTCGATCTTTTCCAATGCAGGTTGCTTTGGCGTGTGTAAGTGCTTATTTGCCATTGGAGGATGTCATTTTTGCGGGACGATCTCCCGATCTGCCAGTATCCGCAAGATCGGCGGACGATTTTCTGCATTTAAAGCTCGTGATCCGGGATCAGAGACAATCTTTTGGCATGCGTCATGGTTCGGGCGACGTGCCTGGCGCGCATGGGGGCTGTTTTCATTTCAGGAGGCCACGTGGTGGCGTGGGTTAGGCGTTTTGAACCTCGGGGCTTCTGTTCTGATAGCTGTCCCGGTTCGTCTCCGCCTATAAAAAGGGGAAAGAGGGCTGTGTTGGGCCATCCCGAGTTTTCTTTCTGTGAATTGAAGGTACACACAATGCCTCTCTCTGGGGCTTTAGAGCGGGAGGACCGAGCTTTCCTTCTGCAAGTCGTCCTCCTCCGGACAGCTGGGGTGATGAAGGAGCCGCTGGAGGGTGGCTCGCCCTCAAGAAAGGAGTTCCGGAGATCGTATGGAGAGCACAGGAGGTCAGAGATCGCATGGAGAGCGCACATATACGCTTCCCGTGTGTCCTTTGTGGTTCCCCTTGGGGACGCAGGGTAGGAAGTGTACGCGGCTCCCCATGACTCGCGTGAACTTCTCCTCCTCCCCTGGTTCGGATTCCTGGGCTTGTCCGCCCGGGAATCTTTTGCCACATGGGAGGGGGTGATGGTGTGTCGCCGCAGTACATTGCCTTTGACTTTGGGCAAGGTGGAGCGGTACACACTAGATTTGGGGGAGTGCCCCGTTATCAGGGTCTGCGAGCTTCTTCCTACTCGTCGGAGGGCCCTTCGGTTGGGTGGCTTTGGGACAAGGCTCGTCCACCCTTTCTGATTTCTCTGATATCTCGGGCTGGATGCCGAGATATCATTATTAACCGAAGCTGGTCGCAACAGTCGGGCCGAGTCGTCTGCTCATTATCAGCGCGAGCTGACGTTCGTGGTTGTCTGATTTGTTGGATCGAATGCCAAAGCATCATTGTCACCCGAAGCTGTCTTGGAGCAGTTCGGCTGAGTTATGTACTCATCTTTATTTTGTGTTTCAATGTACTTGTAATGCCTCTCAGGCGGTTGTAATTCGTTTCGATGGCAATGAAATAAAGAAAGTTTTGTCCTTTTCCTAGTTTCTGTTTCTTTTGTGCCGAGAGTTGTTGCTGGCAATGAAATGAGGCACGGGGATATCGCTCGTTCTTGGCCGAGGATTCCACGTTACCCGACCCAGTCAGGGCTTATAAGCTGCCCGAATTCAAATGGAACTTTGGAGATCGCTTGGTCTGGTCGGGATTTGCGATAATGAGACATGTGTCTTGGCCTTATGCTGGGGCCTTGATAGTGGGAAGAATTCCTCAGCTTTTGCCGGGATTCTTAGTGGTAGAACACATTCCATGACTCTGGCCGGGTTTCAGAGATTTATAGCTCAGCCCCGCCGAGGTTCGGAGATTCATTGCTTGGCCCTGCCGAGGTTCAGAGATCCATTGCTCAGTCCTGCCGAGGTTCGGAGATTCATTGCTCGGCCCTGCCGAGGTTCGGAGATTTGTTGCTCGGTCCTGCCGAGGTTCGGAGATTTGTTTGCTCGAAGGGGTAATTCGGTTATCGCCGAGACTCCAGATGTTTGGTTCCTGCGAGATTTGGCGCGGAACGCCAAAGCGGAACGGGCGGTGCATGGGGACGCCTGATATTTATGATTTGGTTATTTCCGAGGGAAGCGAGTCAGCGTCAGCTGCTGACGCTCCTTTTCTTTTTCGCACTTCTCAAAGGGTGGCCGATTTGAGGTAATTCGGTGGAGTTTCGAGGATATTTACTCCGCGAGGGCCCGACAGATCGGGAGGAACCCAGTTTCTAGAGAAGGAGGGGGGTTCCTGAGTAATTCGTCGACGTTTACCAATTTCCCTCGGGAGGGGCGCGACTCTTCGCTTCCCATGGGCGTTAGCCAAAGTGGCGGCACGCGTCAGATTCTCACGGGTCGGGATTAATGACCCGACTACTCGAGATACTCACCAGGGCGGTATAAATATGGGCGAGGGGGATGTCAGTGTTCGTCATCCCCTCGGCTAGCCTTTCGACAGCTCCTGAGAGCGGGCATGACTTCTTAGGGGGAAGGGCAATCGAACGAAGAGTCAGGCATTGTCAGCAACGGCCGTGGGGGCTCCCAGGGGAGCCGTTCCACCATGATGGTCAACGGTATGGCCTTGGCGTCAGCTCTTGCAAGCCACGAGCAGCTCGAGAAGGCGGTCGAGGAGTATCTCGCCATTTCTGTGAGGGAGGCCGAGGCCCTTCGCCGGGTCATAGACCGGCAGGAGGGGGAGATAGCATCCCTCCGTCAGCGAGTCGCGGAGCTGTCCTGGTGCATGGAGGACTCAGCAGCTCCTGGGGGGAGACAGTAGGCCTCTACGAAGGCCATTTTTTACTTTTTCTTTCTCCTTTCGTATTTCTCTCTATAATGAATGAAGGGTGATGTTCTTTTTTGGCCATCTTTTGCTCCCTGCTGGGATCGCTGCATGGCCCATGAGAGAGGAAAAAATCGTTTGTCCCTGTTCGAGCCAAAGGGAGACCTGGGCGGTCCCGTGGGCTTACGTGGTAAATCGTGGTCCCGTAGTTCCGTTTGTAGAATGAGGCGGGTGCTTAGGCAGCAAGGCGCGGGGACACTGCTTGGTTAGCTCAGGATTTAGTAGTAGGAGGGGTTACCCGACTTTGTATGGGGTTCTTAGGTGGCCATGTAGGGCCATCGGGGCCTTTAGGGGTTTGCTAAAGGCGCGGACTCTATGCTCGCTGACGATTTTGCACTGGCCGAAGCTCTAGGGACTATTCGGAAGTCCTTCAGTTTCGATCGAGGTTTGCGTGCTTCGATTTTTGCCGAGGCTTATGCACTTCGGTTCTAGCCGGGGCTTTATGCACTCCGGTTTTGATCAGGGCTTTATAATCCATCACTCGGCCCAGCCGAGGTTCGGAGGTTTTTACTTGGCCCAGTCGGGGTTCGGTGACTTGTTGCCCGGCCCAGCCGAGGTTCGGAGATTTGTTGCTCGGCCCAGCCGAGGTTCGGAGGTTTGTTGCTCGGCCCAGCCGAGGTTCGGAGATTAGTTGCTCGGCCCAACTGAGGTTCGGAGATTTGTTGCTCGACCCAGCCGAGGTTCGGAGGTTTGTTGCTCGGCCCAGCCGAGGTTCGGAGATTTGTTGCTCGGCCCAGCCGAGGTTCGGAGATTAGTTGCTCGGCCCAGCCGAGGTTCGGAGATTAGTTGCTCGGCCCAGCCAACGTTCGGAGATTTCCTGCTTAAACAGGTAACTTGGTCGTGCCGAGGATTGGTAAGCAATCTGTTTCTTTTCACGATTTTTGGCGATATAATTTGTGGTGATTTATGTCATGAATTATAAAATAATATGCCAACAAAAATTTAAGAAGGCGAGCCTATAGAGGGTGTACCCTACTGATGATACTTGCGGAGGTTGTCCGAATTCCACGTCCGAGGGATGGATCTTCCGCTTAGATCTTGCAGCTTGTAGGTCCCGGGTCCGACGACCTCCGCTACTTGGTAGGGCCTTCCCAGTTTGGGGATAGCTTTCCTTGCTCCAGCGGTTTGAGACAGATGCTTTCGGGAGAACAAGGTCGCCAGGCAAGAAAGCTTTCCCTTTGACTCTGGAGGCATGGTAACGGGCCACTCTTTGCTGGTAGGCGGCTATTCTGATCCGAGCTTTTTCTCTGATCTCCTCTACCAGGTCAAGGTTGCGCGGAGCTGCTCATCACTGGCTTCCTCCGAGTAGCTTTCCACCCACAGAGAAGGAAGCCCTATCTCCACGGGGATGACGGCCTCTGTGCCGAAGGCCATTCGAAATGGGGTCTCGCCTGTGGGTACTCTCGGGGTGGTGCGGTAGGCCCATAGGACATGGTGTAATTCGTCTGCCCACCTGCCTCGGGCTCTGGAGAGTCGAGCTTTGATCCCTTGAAGCAAGGTTCGGTTGGTTACTTCGGCTGCTCCGTTAGCCTATGGATGCCCGACCGAGGTAAGGCGGTGATGGATCCCATGCTTCGCAGAACTGACGAAACTTCGGATGTCGAATTATTTACCGTTGTCAGTGATGATGGTGTACAGGAGGCCGAAGCGGCAGATGATGGATCTCCACACAAAATCCTTGGCCGAGCCTCAGTTATTTGAACGACTGCTTCCGCCTCGACCCATTTGGTGAAGTAATCGATGGCGACGAATAAAAACTTCTGTTGCCCCGTGGCGAGCGGAAATGGGCCGAGAATGTCCATTCCCCACTTGGCAAAGGGCCAAGCGGAGGAAATGGGGACCAGGCTGGCGGAGGGGAGCCTCTGAATGCTCGAGTGTCTTTGGCATGGGTCGCAAGCTCGGACAAGGTCGTCAGTATCCTTTTGCATGGTTGGCCAATAGTAACCTTGACGCAGCACCTTATGGCATAAGGACCGCTCCCCAGATGGTTGCCACAAATCCCCTTGTGTACCTCCCGAAGGCATAATCAGCTTCAGATGGGCGAAGGCATCTGAGCAATGGCATAGAGAAAGACGCTTGTAGAGCTGATCATCAATCAGCACATAGTGGGTGGCTTGCAGCTTTAGCCTTCTAGCTTCCATTCGATCGGCCGGGAGCGACCCTTCTTTAAGGTACTTCAGAATGGGGTCAAACCATGATGGTTCGGCCTCAACTTGCATCACTCAGTCAGCTTCCGCGATACTGGGTCTCTCTAAGATCTCCAGGTGAAATTTTCGTTCGCGTCCATTGATTCCGCAGTCGCCAGCAGAGATAGTAGGTCGGCACGGGCATTTTTGGATCTAGAAATTTGAATAATCTCAAATTCAGGGAAATGAGGAGTAGGCTTCGAACCTCTTGGAGATATCGGATCATATTCGGTTCCCGGGCCTCAAACTCCCCTCGCACGTGACCTGCCACCAGCTGAGAGTCGTGAAGGCATTCAGTTTCTCCACCTTAAGGCTGCGGGCGATCCGGAGACCAGCCAACAGAGCTTCATATTCAGCTTCGTTATTGGAGGCCGGGAAGGAGAAGCGGATGCCATATTCAAAAGTTGCCCCCTCCAGGCTGGTGAGGACCAAGCCGGCACCGGACTGATGGGCGTTGGATGACCCGTCGACATGGAGAAACCACCGGGCGTTAGACTTTGGTTTCTCGGGGGAGTCAAGGGTGGAGCCGTCCTTCAGGATAGTACATTCGAGGAGGAAGTTAGCTAGCACCTGAGCTTTGATGGCCGAGCGAGGCTGGAATCGGATGTCGTGCTCGCTCAGCTCGACGGCCCATTTAGTCATTCTCCCTGATGTCTCCGGACAGTGGACCACCGCCTTGATGGTTGGTCAGTCAGGACCGTCACAGAGTGTGCTTGGAAGTATGGCTGCAATTTTCGGACTAAGGTGATCAAGGCCAACACCATCTTCTCGATTCGGGTATACCTCATCTCCGCGTCTCGGAGCAGGTTGCTGACATAATAAATCGGCTTCTGGGCCTTATTTTCTTCTCTAACCAGCACCGAGCAAACGGCACCTTCCGAGACAGCCAGGGACAGGCACAATGTCTCCCCGGGATTTGGACTGCTGAGGAGAGGGGAGAACCGAGGTACTTCTTGAGATCTTCGAATGATTTTTGACACTCGAGGGTCCACTGGAAATTTTTAGCCGACCGGAGAGTTTTGAAGAAGGGGAGGCACCTTTTGGCAGAACGAGCCACAAAATGGTTAAGGGCCGCTATCCTCTCGGTTAGGCACTGGACTTCTTTAATAGACGCCGGGGGCGCCATCTGCTGGAGAGCTTGGATCTTATGGGGTTAGCTTCGATACCCCGCTGGGAGACCATGAAGCCGAGGAACTTCCCAGAGTTAACGCCGAAGGCGCACTTAGTTGGATTGAGCTTCATCCGGTATTTGCGGAGTATCGTGAAGCTCTCCGAGAGATCCTCGACGTGCTGTGATGCTTCTTTGCTCTTGACCAGCATGTCGTCGACGTATACTTCCATGTTCCGACCGATTTGTTCTTTGAAGACTTTGTTGACCAGCCTTTGGTATGTGGCACCTGCATTTTTAAGACGAAAGGCATAACACGGTAACAGTAAGTACCTCGGTCGGTTATGAAGGCAGTCTTTTCTTCATCTTCGGGGGCCATCCGAATCTGGTTGTAGCCCGAGTAGGCATCCATGAACGTCAGCATTTGGTGACCCGAGGTGGCATCCACAAGTTGATCAATTTGGGGAAGGGGGAAGCTGTCCTTCAGGGCACGCTTTGTTGAGGTCGGTGAAGTCGATGCAGATCCGCCACTTGCCGTTCGACTTCTTTACCATGACGACATTTGACAGCCAGCTTGGGTAATTCACCTCCCGAATGAAGTTCACATTGAGAAGTTTATCAACCTCCTCTTCAATAGCTCTCTGCCGCTCTGGGGCGAAACTCCTCTTCTTTTGTTTGATGGGCTGGTACATTTCGTCCACGTTAAGGCGATGGACAAGAACTTCGGGGCTGATTCCTGGCATGTCGGAGGCGGACCAGGCAAAAACATCGGCGTTGCTTCGAAGGAAGTCGACCAGCTCCTACTGGGATTCGCCTTTTAGCAGCGACCCAATCTTTATGGTTCGGTTAGGACGAGCCTCGTCCAGTGGTAGTTCCTCTAGTTCCTCGGCTGGTTCTCCTCATTACTCGGCGAATTCCTCCCGAGCGTCCAGCCCATCAACTTCAGGCATTCTGGACTGAAGGCTGGTAACAAAACACTTCCGAGCCATAGTTTAGCTTCCTTGGACAACACCAACTCCTCGCCCGGTGGGGAATTTCATAGATAGGTGTGGGATGGAGATGACGGCTTTGAGAGACATCAGGCCGGGTCTTCAAAATATCGCATTGTAGGGCGACCTGAGCTTAGTCACTAGGAAGTCCGTGTGAATAGTGGCCACAAGGGGCCAGGTTCCTGCCCGAACCGTTAAGGTTACTGTAGGGAGAAATAGTCTCCGAGGCATGCATATTTTTATCATTCATTGTGGAAATTAAAAGATTACATATTAATCTATCTAATATGCATCAAGATCATATCTTTGCCTATATATCAGGGTCGTTTGATCTAAAATATGCATATAAAAAACATCAAGATCATATCTTGATCTTCAAGATGACTAGTCACACTATTATCTTGAAGCCTGCCTTAAGAAATAGGGATCAAATCACTTACCTTAAGAATAGTAGGTAAATCCTTATTGCTCTGCAGTCATTCAATCGTCTAGCCTCTAGTATCGTCCATACGAAGCCCCGAATGATCAGATTTCTGGGAGTGCTAGCTCGCGGAAAAATAGCTTTGCTGATCTTGAATTCTCTCACTTGAATCTTCCTCCAAGATCCACCAGGCTTCCGCTAACACCAGAATCACCAGGATTTTCTATTCTAACATTTTAGAATTACAATCCACAACAATTTAGAATTACAATCCATGACAAATCGTGTATTGTTGTTCTATTTTTGTTCTATGTTCTCTGGTGAGGGAATGCCCTCTATTTATAGTCTAGATTTAGCCTTGACATTTAATTCTGACATTTAAGAATCTGTCGTTTGGCAAAAGCGAAGAGACGCCGAAGGCACGGCGCTTGGTTTAATTCCGACGTTCGGAGAAAGCCAAGGAGTCACGGCGTTTGGTTTAGTTCCATCGTTCGAAGAAAACCAAAGAGACGAGGGATAAATCCGACGTTCGGTAAATAAATGTCATGCATTAAATTCTATCTCATGAGATGAGATTTTAGCCATCTCATCATATGAGATCCATATTCGAGAGGTTTGGGTTCTGATATGAATTTATTTGACTTAACCCACATAGATCATAGTCCAAGCCCAAATCAAATTTGGCTAGTCCTAAATCTATTTAAATTCAAATCAAGTCTAATTTCAAATCAATATTTGAAATTGACTTGTCCTTCTAATAGACTTAAACCAAATTGAATCTCATTTAATTATACTTAACCCAATTGAGATAATTCAATCAATCAAATTGATTAATTAAATCATATACGATTCTCAATCGTTGATCAGCAAATAGATCATCCTAGGAAACTTCTATGCGTGTGACTCTCTAGGTTCAAACCTAAGCCGGTAGCATAGAAACAACTTTCTATACTAATCGATGTGCCCATCTAACAATGGAACCCGACATCCGGATAGGTCGAAGAGTTGCCGAGCAAACTCCAAGAACCCTAAGAAACAGTTACCGTATAATTCATCCTCTTGACCACAAATGCTAAGGATGGCTTAAGAGCCTGTCAACTCTAAATAGCAAATCCATAAAGTGATTTCAACTTTAGTGATCATGTGACTTTCACATGAAGTGCCTTGGCCAAGGTCTTGCTAAATTAAAACACAAGCATTTCTCCTTTTAATGGGATAGGTCAAATTCCATCTTGATCCACAACTGACTACCACAAGTACTTGACTGCACCCAATAACCTTTCGTAGCTGGATTAGAAATCCAGGTGGTCCGGCACCTAAGTACAATAAGTTACTTGTAAGCCACTGGTTGTGATCTTCAGGTCTGAAGGATACTTATACCTATATCTTCTCGGATTAACTCTTGACAGCAGAGTATCCAGAAATGAGTCACGTTCGGTGAAATGTATATTATACGAGTGTCTCTACACTCTTTGGTTAAGAGGATAACCAACAAATATGATATACAACGTCCTATAATTGATAGTACTATGGCCTTGTCATAGTATATCATTTGGTCGTGAACTCTTTTAAGGACCTTCTAAGATAAATCCTCCTTTATCGTGAGGAAGATCCTAAGAGCTTCATTACTTTCAGGAGTATTAAGAAGATGTTCTTGTAATGAATAAACTGCCAAATAACTTTTATTAATATATCAATTTATATACAATTTACATCAGCACAATCATCAAATGATTGGCTTTAGGATACAATTCCCAACAGTTACGACCCCCTCTGGGACGATAACGTCGCTTGTGAACCCCATTAGGGTGGAGTCCACGGCTCGGAGGTTTTCCATGAGCAATCTCATCTTGGCAATCACATCAAGGTACAGAACATTCACGGAGCTTCCACTATCAATAAGGATCCGACTTACATCGTAGTTATTTAAATTGAGCGATACAACCAATGCGTCGTCATGTGGGAATTGTATCCCCTGGAGATCATCGTCGGAGAAGGAGAGCTCACCCGTTCGTGCTTTCTTTGGCGCCGAGCCTTCATCATCATTTCTAGAGCTCGAGCCACCAGCTTCTTCAATCATGTTGATGTGGCCGATTACGGGCAGATTTGGAGGAGGAGGAGGCTACTGAAGCTCGAGCTGGTGGTCACCCCCTTGTCCTGACTCGGGCGCTCTCCTAAACTAGTTCAGTCGTCCCCGTTCGATCAGCCTCTCAATCTCGTTCTTCAACTGCCAGCATTCCTCGATGTCGTGGCCATGCACTCGGTGATAACGGCAGTACTTGGTGGGGTCCCTCCGAGTTGGGTTCCCTCGAAGAGGAGTTGGTCGGGGGAGCTGGCGCTCTATCTCCATGAGGATTTGCGCCCTAGGAACAGTGAGTGGGGTGTACCGGTCAAATCGCCTGGGCAGGCTCCGAGAGCGATTTCTCGACAGCAGCGGGGGAGCTCTTTGGTGATGAGGCGGGCTTGGCTGACGGATGGGTCGGTGCCTGTCCGAACCTTTAGGTTCTTTCTTCTTCGCCAGCTCGGCGCGGGCAGCTCTCTGCGATTCTTCGATCCTGGCGTATTTATCTGCCAGGGCCATCATATCGGAGAGGTTCGGGGGGTAGCTGACCTCCATCGCCAGGTAGAAGTCGCTCTCCTTCAAGACTCCCCCCACTAGGGCGGACATAGCCACCTCATGATTAAGGTGGTCCACCTCCAGCATGGCCTTGTTGAAACGGCCAAGGTAATTCCTCAAAGACTCCCCCTCTCTCTGCTTAACTTCAGAGAGGGAGTCGGATCTCCGTCGGTGATGGCGGCTACTGACGAACTGGCCATTAAAAAGATGGCTCAGCTCGTCGAATGAATCGACGGAACCCGGTTTCAGGGCATTGAACCAGGTTCGGGCAGATCCTCTGAGGGTGGAAGGGAAAGCGCGGCAGAGGATCACGTCTGATGCTCCGTGGAACATCATTATTGACCAGAAGCTACTAAGGTGATCATCCGGATCATAGGATCCATGGTAGGGCTCGATGGCGGGTAGTTTAACATGGGAGGGGATCACTTCCTCCATGATCCCTTTGGAGAAAGGGATGCCCTGCTCCACCTTGGGCTGAGGCGGATGAGCTTGCTTGGCGGCGTCCAGCTCCTAACGCATCTCCCAGAGTTGTCGGCGGATCTCCTCTTCAGATGTAAGAGGAGGAGCCGGGCGAGGGGAGCACAGGGAGGGCATCGAATCATGGCGGGAGGACTTCGGAGAGAGGGATCGGGCCCGCTGAGATCTGGGAGGATCCCTGTTGCAGCCCCTCGTGGGACTGGTTTGTCCTCCTTGGGTCGGTATGGGGGGTCCGCGACTCCATGCGGACCATAAGAAGAGGTGGCCGGAGAAAAAGGGGTTGCGGCCTCCTCAGGAGGGCGTGGAGCAGGGGAAGTTGCGAGGCGCTCCTGAACCAGATGGGTCAGGGCTTGGACCTGCTGGACCAGTGTGGCGAACTGATCCTGGGTCACCGGGATAGCCGGCGGCGACGGGGTCTCAATTGGTGGCGACTGCAGTGCCACGTTACTTATCGGATCAGGTCTTCGGGAGATGACATGGTCCTAGGCTTCAGAAGTTGCTCTTCTCCGATTAGCCATTGGAGAGGTTCTCTTTCGGATCGAGATCCTTATCTCCTTTCTTCAATTTTTAATGGGACTTGAGACCCTTCCTCTAGTACCAATCTGTTGCCGCCGGGATCTGTCCTCTGACTCGGGCGCGGTCGATCTCCTGATCGGGCTTCCTTCTAGGTGGACCTGCATAGAAGTCCTCACGCGAGAGGCATTGGGGGTGGCCCTCCGCGGAAGACCCTCCGACGCTCAAGTCAGTGGAGATCGACGATCAACAGAAATGAGGAGAATGATCTCTCTGGGGAGTCCCTCCAGGGGTGGCCAATCGGGAGCTCTAGGGGAGCATCGATGACGGAGAGGGAGAAGAATGAGCAGTGAAGGAGAGAGAGTGAGAGTGGGATGTGCATGCGTACCTGAGAGAATATGGGAGTGTCTTATTTATAGGCAATCACCTGAATCTTGAGCGCCTTCTGGAAGGTTCGAAGGTTGTTGGGATACGGAGATGATTCGAATCAAGTCATTGTGAGGCCGGTGGGATCCATATCTTGTCTGTTGGAGGATCGACGGCTAGGAGAGCTCTCCGATGGCTTGAGGTCTAATGACTACGTAGGTCCCAGATCATTATCGCAGATCCTAGGCCACTCCTCGATATGATTCTTCATTTGGGATTCCATTACACTAGACTTGGACTCTCCCGCGCCAAGCTCCGCGGAGGTGCATGTCGAGCTACGGGTTGCTCGGGGAAGCCGAGCTATGGGTTGCTCGGGGGGAGCCGAGCTATGGATGGCTCGGAGGAACCGAGCTATGGATGGCTCGGGGAAGCCGAGCAATCCATAGCTCGGTTCCCCCGAGCCATTCATAGATCGGCTTCCCCGAGCAACTCATAGCTCGGTTTCCCCGAGCAATCCATAGCTCGGCTTCCCCGAGCCATCCATAGCTCGGTTCCTCCGAGCCATCCATAGTTCGGCTCCCCCGAGCAATCCATGGCTCGCCTTCCCCGAGCAACTCATAGCTTGGCTTCCCTAAGCAACCCATAGCTCGATTCCTTCGAGCCATCCATAGCTTGGCTCCCCCGAGCCATCCATAGCTCGGTTCCCCCCGAGCCATTCATAGCTCGGCTCCCCCGAGCCATCCATAGCTCGGCTCCCCCCGAGCCATTCATAGCTCGGTTCCCCCGAGCCATCCATAGCTCGGCTTCCCCGAGCAACCCGTAGCTCGGCTTCCCCGAGTAACTCATAGTTCGACATGCACCTCCGCGGAGCCTGGCGCGGGAGAGTCCAAGTCTAGTGTAACGGAATCCCAAACAAAGAATCATATCGAGGAGTGGCCTAAGATCTACGATAATGACCTGGGACCTACGCAGTCATTAGACCTCAAGCCATCGGAGAGCTCTCCCAGCCGTCGATCCTCCAACAGACAAGATACGGATCCCACCAGCCTCACAACGACTTGATTCGAATCATCTCCGTATCCCAACAACCTTCGAACCTTCCAGAAGGGGCTCAAGATTCAGGTGATTACCTATAAATAAGACACTCCCAGATTCTCTCAGGTACGTGCGCATAGCCCACTCTCACTCTCTCTCTCCTTCACTGCTCATTCTTCTCCCTCTCCACCGTCAGCGCTCCCCTAGAGCTCCCGATTGGCACCCATGGAGGGACTCCCCAGAGAGATCCTTCTCCTCATTTCTGTTAATCGTCGATGATCCCCACTAACTTGAGCGTCGGAGGGTCTTCCGTGGAGGGCCACCCCCAATGCCTCTCGCGTGAGGACTTCTGTGTAGGTCCGCCCATGAGGAAGCCCGATCAGAAGACCGACCGCGCCCGAGTCGAAGGACAGATCCCGGCGGCAACATGTTTCATCAAGATTTAAAACTATGATTTTGTCGGGACTTAAAATTATGATTTGAACTTGTTCTTCTCCATCCGGTTTAATGTCTCTCAGGCTGCGGTTGATGAGAAAACCCATGGGAGCAGATGGTGCCTGTTGAGGGGTAAAATCATCATTACATTATTGATCGCTCACATTGGCATTGAGGTCGCACCCAATCCAAATGTCCTGTTTGCCAGCTGGCCTGCTCGTGCAACATTCTAGCAACGAGCGTCTCGTCATAATGAAGAAAGAGAACAAGAGGGAAAAAGGATCACATCATGTGCGTGGGTTCTCCCAAGGGCCCCCTCATTAATATCTAGCAGTCAAGTCAATAGGCTAGAGCATTTAATGGTGCAGAAATGGTCATAATGACTTGGCCAGCATTTAATGGAATAAAAAGAAAAGAGAAAGCATGTCTCGGCACTCAAGCCCCGCTTCATTTAGGCTGAGCCATGCCTTGGCGCTATCATTCAAGCCAACTCCAACATAGCTCGGCCAACCTCAAGCCTCAGCCAGCTTCAGCATAGCTCGGCCATCATAGCTCGGCCAGCTTCAGCATAGCTCGGCCAACATAGCTCGGCCAACATAGCTCGGCCAGCCTCAGCCTCAGTTAGCTTCAGCATAGCTCGGCCAACATAGCTCGGCCAACATAGCTCGGCCAGCCTCAGCCTCAGCCAGCTTCAGCATAGCTTGGCCAACATAGCTCGACCATCATAGCTCGGCCAGCCTCAGCCTCGGCTAGCTTCAGCATAGCTCAGTCAACATAACTCGGCCATCATAGCTCGGCCAGCCTCAGCATCAGCCAGCTTCAGTATAGTTCGGCCAACATGCCTAGACCAATATACCTCGACACTCTAGCTCGGTTTCCACAACAGCGCTATGTCCTTCGCACCAACGCAATTATGGCCTCATAAAGGCCATGTGCATCCATCTGCTTTAAGGCATTTAATGCCTTATTTCCTTCCATCATTAAGGCATTTATGGCTGCCACGTTGGCCCCCCTTGGCACCTTTTGCGCAGAAGGATGGCGTCATGAAGCCGAGACAAGGAGTTCTTGACTCCATGCTTCACAGAAGTCCGACTCGGTCGACCACATTATACTTCGGCAGATTCAGCCAACCTTATGTCTCGGTAACCCGAGCTATTCTTATGCTTCTGCCATCAAGGCCAGACCATTCCTTGGCCATCCGATCCGAGCTACTTCAGATCTCTGCGGAATCTGGAGCGAAAGAGTTCAAATTCACTGTAACAGAATAAGATTCCAAACAAGAAATCATGCCAAGACGTGGCCTAGGACCTACAATAGTGGCCTAGGGACCACGCAACCACTAAGTCTCGAGCCATCGGCCAGCTCTCCCCGCCTTCCAGTCGTCGATCCTCTAACTAACCAGATACGGATCCTACCGGCCCTGTAACAACCTAATTCGAATACGTTTCGAATCCCACAACTTTCAGACCTCATCCAGAGCACGTCCAAGAAGTCAGGTGACCGCATATAAATACTACCACCCTCAAGCCTGTCAGGTACGGCTATTCTACGCCCATTTTTCATTCACAGTTCTCACACTTCTCCATAAAAGCTCCCAAGAGAGCTCAGAGGAACTCTTCCTCAGGGATCCTTCTCCCCATATTTGTTGATTGCTAGTTTTCACTGACTTGAGCATCGAAGGGTCTTCCGCAGAGGGCCACCCCCAACGCCTTTTGCGTGAGGACTGTCTTGCAGATCCTTCTAGGAGGGAGCCCATGCTACAGCCTGATCGCACCCGAGCCGGAGGACAGATTTCAACAGCAACAGATTGGTGCTAGAGGAAGGGCCTCAAGTCCCATTAAACTTGAAGAAAGGAGACAAGGATCTCGATCTGGAAGAGAACCTCTCCAATGGCTAATCGGAGAAGGGCAACTTCTGAAGCCCAGGACCAGGTTGCCTCTCAGAGACCTGATCTGGTGAGCAGCGTGGCGCCGCCGCCACCACCAACTGAGACTCCGTTGCCACCAGCTGTCCTAGTGACCCAGGACCAATTCGCCACACTGGTCCAGTAGGTTCAGGCCCTGACCCATCTGGTTCAGGAGCACCTTACAGCTCCCCATCCAGTTATAGCTGCCCCTGCTCCATGCCTCCCCGAAGAGGCTGCAGCTCCTCTTTCTCCAGCCACTTCTTCTTCTGGTCCGCATGGAGTCGCGGACCCCCCACATTGACCTAAGGAGGCCAGACCAGTCCCGCAAGGGGGCTACGACAAGGATCTCCCCAGATCTCGACGGGCCCGATCCCTCTCTCCAGTGTCCTCTCGCCACGACTCAACGCCGTCTTCGCCTTCTCCTTGCCTCGGCACAACATATCGGCTTCCATAGCCGCGCTATGCGCACCAAGGCATTTATGGCCTCATAAAGGCCATGTGCATCTACATGCTTTAAGGCATTTAACCTTATCTCCTTCCATCATTAAGGCATTTATGGCTGCCACGTTGCCCCCTTGGCACCTTTTGCATGAGGAAGGATGGCATCATAAAGCCAAGACAAGGAGTTCTTGACTCCATGCTTCACAGAAGTCCGACGGCTAGCTTCAGCCTCAGCCAGTGGGCCTACCGCACCGCCTAGAGAGTTCCCACAGGCAGGACCCCATTCTGGATGGCCTTCGGTACGAAAGCTATCATCCCCATGGAGATAGGACTTCCCTCTCTGCGGGTGCTATCACACCTCCAGAGTCAAAGAGAAATCTTTCTCATCCGGTGATCTTGTCCTCCGGAGAGCATCCGTCTCCAAACCACTGGAGCAAGGAAAGCTGGCTCCGAACTAGGAAGGCCCCTATCAAGTGACAGAAGTCATCGGACCTGGCACCTACAAGCTCCAGGATCTAAACGGAAAATCCATTCCTCAGACATAGAATTCAGATAACCTCCGCAGATATCATCAGTAGGGTACGCCTTCTATGGGCCTGCCTCGTTAATTTTGTTGGCATATTGCTTTTATGATTTATGGCATGGTCACCACAATCACTTCTCCAAAAAATCATAATGAAAAAACAGATGCCACTTGCTAACTCTCGGCACGACCAAGCTGTCTCCTCGACCAGGAAATCTTCGAACCTCGGCTGGGCCGAGTTTTGATCTTCGTACCTCGACAGGACCGAGTCCTTATCTCCGAACCTTGGCAGGGCCGAGCCTTAATCTCCGAACCTCGGTAGGGCTGAGCCTTTATCTCCGAACCTCGGCTAGGCCGAGTCCCTGATCTCCGAGCCCCGGTCAAAGCCGGAGTGCATCTCTTATTATCATAAGCCCCGGCCAGAGCCGGAGTGCATCTCTTATTACCGAAAGCCCCGGCCAGAGCCGAAGTGCATAAGCCCTGGCCAGAGCCGGAGTGCATCTCTTATTATCGGAAGCCCCGGCCAGAGCCGGAGTGCATCTCTTATTACCGGAAGCCCCGGCCAGAGCCGAAGCGCATAAGCCCCAGCAAGTGCCAGAGTGCATCTCTTATTATCGAAAGCCCCAGCCAGAGCCGGAGTGCATCTCTTATTATTGGAAGTCCCGGCCAGAGCCGAAGTGCATAAGCCCCAGCCAGAGCCGGAGTGCATCTCTTATTACCGGAAGCCCCGGCCAGAGCCGAAGTGCATAAGCCCCGGCCAGAGCCGGAGTGCATCTCTTATTATCGGAAGCCCCGGCCAGAGCCGGAGTGCATCTCTTATTACCGGAAGCCCCAGCCAGAGCCAAAGTGCATAAGCCCCGGCCAGAGCCGGAGTGCATCTCTTATTATCGGAAGCCCCGGCCAGAGCCAGAGTGCATCTCTTATTACCGGAAGCCCCGGCCAGAGCCGGAGTGCATCTCTTATTATCGAAAGCCCCGGCCAGAGCCGGAGTACATCTCTTATTATCGGAAGCCCCGGCTAGAGCCGAAGTGCATCTCCTATTTATCTGAAACCTCGGCCAAGACCGAGTGACATATCAGAACCCTCAGTTAAAAGCCGGAGGAAGTTTGTTATTAATCTTGAAGGCTCGGCAACACCAAGTAATTCATTATTTGAAGGCTCGGCAACACCGAGTAATTTATTATTTGGAAGCCTCGGTTACAACCAAGTGACATGTTTGGAAGCCTAGGTTACAGCCGAGCAACATCTTGGGAAGGCTCCGCAACAACCGAGTAATATATTTCTAAAGGCTTGGCAACAACCGAGTAATAAATTTCCAAAGCCTCGGCCAAAGACTGAGTGATATATTTCTGAAAGCTCGGAAACAATCGAGTAATAAATTCATCCATAAAAGTACGCTCTTTCTAGATCCATTTTTATTCATTGAATTAAATTTAGTTTTTAAAAGGCCTATGAAATTTTTATAGCTCTCCTTGAAAGTTACAATAAGAAGCAGGTCATATAAATCCTTGGCCGGGCCGAGCGATCTCCGTACCTTGGCAGCGCCAAGTAAAATATAATCTTGAAGGCTCGGCTACAACCGAGTAACGATCTCCATATCTTGGCAGCACCAAGTAAAATATAATCTTGAAGGCTCAGCTATAACCGAGTAACGATCTCCATACCTTGGCAGCGCCAAGTAAAATATAATATTAAAGGCTTGGCAACAACCGAGTAATAAATTTCCTGAAGACTCGGCAACAACCGAGTAATATATTTCTGAAGGCTCGGCAACAACCGAGTAATAAATTTCCTAAAGGCTCGGTAAAAACTGAGTAATAAATTTCCAGAGCCTCGGCAACAACCGAGTAGCAAATTTCTTGAAAGCTCCGCAACAACCGAGTAATAAATTTCCTGAAGACTCGGCAACAATCGAGCAATAAATATAATATTGAAGGCTCAGCAACACCGAGTAATTTATTATTTAAAGGCTCGGCAACACCGAGTAAATTAATATTTGGAAGCTTCGGTTACAACCGAGTAGCATCTTGGGAAGGCTCGACAACACTGAGTAATTTATTATTTGAAGGCTCGGCAACACCGAGTAATTTATTATTTAGAATCCTCGGTTACAACCGAGTAGCATCTTGGGAAGGCTCGGCAACACCGAGTAATTTATTATTTGAAGGCTCGGCAACACCGAGTAATTTATTATTTTGAAGCCTCGACTACAACCGAGTAACAGTCTCCGTACTTTGGCAGCGCCAAGTAAAATATAATCTTGAAGGCTCGGCTACAACCGAGTAACGGTCTCCGTACCTTGGCAGCGCCAAGTAAAATATAATCTTGAAGGCTCGGCTACAATCGAGTAACGGTCTCCATACCTTGGCAGCGCCAAGTAAAATATAATCTTGAAGGCTCGTCTACAACCGAGTAACGGTCTTCGTACCTTGGCAGCGCCAAGTAAAATATAATCTTGAAGGCTCGGCTACAATCGAGTAACGATCTCCGTACCTTGGCAGCGCCAAGTAAAATATAATCTTGAAGGCTCGGCTACAACCGAGTAACGATCTCCGTACCTCGGCAACAATCGAGTAATATATTTCTGAAGGCTCGGCAACGACCGAGTAATAAATTTCCAGAGCCGGAGTGCATCTCTTACTATCAAAAGCCTCGGCCAGAGCCAGAGTGCATCTTTTACTATCAAAAGCCTCCGCCAATCTGAGCGATACAGCACTAAAGTTTCGTCCCAGCCGGATAATCTCTCGGACACTATAGAGCAACTAAAGCGCCTTATTTTACTTCAGCAAGAGTGCCGCCCAGGCCTTTCTCTAACCTACACAGAGATAAACACTTCCTCTACAGAGGATCGAATGACATGTTCCCCAAATAAGATTTCTCTAGAATTCTACTCCCTATATCCGAAGTTACACTTCGGACTAGGGAGTGGGGGGCATATATTGAGGGGTAAAATCGTCATTACATTATTGATCGCTCACATTGGCGATGAGGTCGCACCCAATCCAAATGCCCTGTTTGCCAGTTGGCCTGCTGGCGCAATATTCTAGCAACGAGCATCTCGTCATAATGAAGAAAGACAACAAAAGGGAAAAAGGGCCACGTCATGTGCGTGGGTTCTCCCGAGGGCCCCTCATTAATATCCGGCAGTCAAGTCAATAGGCTGGAGCATTTAATGGTGCAGAAATGGTCATAATGACTTGGCCAGCATTTAATGGAATAAAAAGAAAGGAGAAAGCATGCCTCGGCACTCAAGCCCCGCTTCATTTAGGCCGAGCCATGCCTTTGCGCTATCATTCAAGCCAACTCCAACATAGCTCGGCCAGCCTCAAGCCTCAGCCAGCTTCAGCATAGCTTGGCCAGCATAGCTCGGCTATCATAGCTTGGCCAGCCTCAGCCTCAGCCAGCTTCAGCATAGCTAGGCCAACATAGCTCGGCCATCATAGCTTGGCCAGCCTCAGCCTCGGCCAACTTCAGCATAGCTCGGCCAACATAGCTCGGCCAGCCTCAGCCTCAGCCAGCTTCAGCATAGCTCGGCCAGCCTCAGCCTCAGCCAGCTTCAGCATAGCTCGGCCAGCCTCAGCCTCAGCCTCAGCCAGCTTCAGCATAGCTCAGCCAACATAGCTCGGCCATCATAGCTCGGCCAGCCTCCAGCATAGTTCGGCCAACATGCCTAGACCAATATACCTCGGTAGCTCGGTTTCCACTACCGCGTTATGTCCTTCGCACCAACACAATTATGGCCTCATAAAGGCCATGTGCATCCACCTGCTTTAAGGCATTTAATGCCTTATTTCCTTCCATCATTAAGGCATTTATGGCTTCCACGTTGGCCTCCTTTGGCACCTTTTGTGCGGGAAGAATGGCGTCATAAAGCCGAGACAAGGAGTTCTTGACTCCATGCTTCATAGAAGTTCGACTCGGTCGATCGCATTATACTTCGGCGGATTTAGCCAACCTTATGCCTCGGCAACCCGAGCTATTCTTATGCTTCTGCCATCAAGGCCAGACCATTCCTCGGCCATCCGATCCGAGCTACTTCAGACCTCTACGGAATCTGGCGCAAGAGTTTAAATTCACTGTAACAGAATAAGATTCCAAACAAGAAATCATGCCAAGACGTGGCCTAGGAATTACAATAGTGGCCTATGGACCACGCAACCACTAAGTCTCGAGCCATCGGCCAGCTCTCCCTGCCTCCCAGCCGTTGATCCTCTAACTAACCAGATACGGATCCTACAGGTCCTGTAAAAACTTGATTCGAATCCGTTTCAAATCCAAACAACTTTAAGACCTCATCCAGAGCACGTCCAAGAAGTCAGGTGACCGCCTATAAATACTACCACCCTCAAGCCTCTTAGGTACGGCTATTCTACGCCATTTTCATTCACAGTTCTCACACTCCGCCATAAAAGCTCCCACGAGAGCTCGGAGGAACTCTTCCTCAGGGATCCTTCTCCCCATATTTGTTGATTGCTGGTCTCCACTGATTTGAGCATCGGAGGGTCTTCCGCAGAGGGTCACCCTCAATGCCTCTCGCGTGAGGACTATCTTGCAAATCCGTCTAGGAGGGAGCCCATGCTACAGCCCGATCGCACTCAAGCCAGGATAAATTTCAGTAGCAACAGTGCCCAATCTCCCACAGGTTCTCCTCTGAATTGGTTAGACAAAACTTCTCAGAGAAAACTCTACTCTTGTTTTTTTTTCTTTTTTTTTTTGAAAAAAAAAAAACTTTGTGAATGGGCCACTCCGAAGACAGCGAGAAGGTTAATTTGGAACAACAAAATTTATTCGCTAATAGCAACCATTATATATACTTTTGGTCCCTGAACATTCCATCAAAATTCATTCTATTGGAAACAATAAAATTTATTGGCTGATGGCAACCATTATATATGCTTTTAGTCCCTGAACATTCCATCGAAATTTATTTTAATTCTTAAATATTTTATTATTATAATTTAGCTCCTTTATATTTTTAATGCTTAATGATTAATTAAAATGACAGTATAACTGATGTCTGAATGAATATAAAACGATGTATTAGTTATTTTATTAATTTTAATTTATTCATACAATATTTTTAAAGAAATTAAATTAATAATAAAAAAATTAAGAATCAAAATGAAATAAAGTATAAGTTTAAATATAAAAAAGTATATTTTTCACCTTTATTTATTTCTAAAGGTTTGATGGCCTCGTTGCATTGTCGCAAGCTTATCCCATTCCACACCGCTCTCAGTCCATGGACAACCGGAGGTTCCAAATGACGAAAAAGTCCTCGCGCCATCCTTACTTCGGTCAGGTTAACTTCCAATACTTCATGGGTATAAAGGTCTCTTCGCATGTTTCCGGCCGTTTTATCTTACCCTTTCGCGCCGAACGCCCTCCGCCTTCGCTTCTCCGAGGAACTCAATGGCGTCGATTTCGGTTCTAGGGTTCTTTCCGAACCACACAAACCCTCGAATAGCAAGATGTTCTCCTCGCTTCCTTCCTTCTGAGGTTTGATTCGCTAACAATCGATGCTTCATCTAGGGTTTCCTTAAGCTGTGGGCATGAAATATCTTCGGTTTCGTGTGGTCTTTATCGATCATCAGGATAGGGATTTGAAGAGGGGTGGACCTCAAATTGCAAGGGTCTCTGCCGTGGAACGAGATGGGATCTTCGAGCCAGAGATCTTCTGCTCGGGCGGTGAGTTCTTGATTGATTCCTGTGCCATTAAAATGCTTTCCTGGTGTTCCTGGATCATTCGATACTCCTTTCCTTATTTTTTTTTAAAGTAATAGAGGGCGTGATTGGCGTTTTCGATGTCTATTAATGAAGTTTTGTTACGTTGATGATGTTATTTTGGAACTGTGGATGAGATAGTTACTTTGTTTACCTCAGTATATATCTAGGACTATTAGCTTAATGATAAGCTGGTGCATCAGTATGGTTGTAAATAATTAGTGAATTTCTTCTTGGTCTGTGCGTTATGCGTCAATGCATTAATGGAAAAGGCAGTGGGAAAATGGGCTGAAGGGACTATATGACTGTCCTGATCGTGACAGTGGTAGGATGACTGGACTTGGGTCCTGAAGGCACATCATTCCCCTTAGCCATGCATCATGGAGGTGGCATTTTTTCTGTATTTCCCAAAAAATGTCATGATTATAGAGGAACTACACTGAATGTTACCATAAACTATGGCCATGCATCATGGGTTCTCCAACATTTTACTTGTACCAATGAATGACATATGGGTTTTTAAAATCATATGTCAAGTGGATCATGTCTAAAATATTCACAAGAATTACTTCTTATTTTACCTTAGTAATAAGATGAAAGTTAGTTTTTATGCTATGGTAACAGTAAACGAAGGTACACATCATGTTGAGGATCTCTTTGGCTGGGGCACATACTGGTATCTTGTGGAATTCATCACTGAGGGAAAAAGGAACTTATATGTCAATCATCATTTACAAAACAAAATTTGAGGTGAATCATGAAACATTGCTTGCGAGAGCCATCTAAAAATTAGACTCAGATTAGCATTAGTTGAAGTGCAAGCCTTATACCAATGAACTGCTGACAAACACTTGACAATTTGGTTAGGTTCAGAGTCATCATTCTGATGCATCAAACACTTTAATTATAAAATATCTCAGCTTACTGAATTCAGGAAAAAAATGGGAGGGACATCACAGAGCTATTGTAGCTAGTATAGCAACTGATAGTCTAGGCTTTGGCAAGCATAGGATAAACTCTGGCCAGTTGGTGCTGCAGCAGGGTTTGCTTGATGCAAGCCTTGCTTGCTAACATCACTTGGCTTCATGTCGCCTTATATCTTTTTTCAAGGTGTAATGATCATGGGCACACCCAAAGTTTGGCTACCATGTCATTTTTGTTTTACCTTTGCACACATATTTTCTCACCATCCTATGAGATTGCAATGCATGTTAGGGGTATAAATTACAATAAACTGGTGTTGAAGTTGTGATCGCGTTCTGAATTCTAAGCTATTACATTGCATTACATCTTTTTTCATGAAGGTAGCTGTTTTGTCTTTCGCTTTTTATCAGGGGACATCTTACTCGCTCACATGCCAAAAATACTCCCTTATTGACCTTAAGTCTTATTTCACTTGTGAACTCATGCAAAACAATTGCCAGTTATTTCTATCACTTCTTTTACATAGAAGAAGACCTTATCTGGGTAGTGGAGTAGCAGGGAGCAAATACAAATGATATTATGTCATCTAAAATAATACATAAGGGATGGGAATTTTGAGAAAGGTATAAACATTTCAGTAAAATTTATGCTTGATGGACAAGATAATATTATATTATATTATCTGTTTGTTGCATTTATTTGATGTGAGCAAAAAGTTCAAGTTTCTTAGTATTAATCTCTTTCACGAGGTAATATATATTTTATATTATTGTAGTGATTTTTAACCACTGAGTAAAGATGGTTCCTCCCAAGAGTTTTGCATTCTTATTACATAGCTCCATTTAAATTGATTTGATAATGATCATCTAGGTATTGCTATGGCTGGAAAAGGAAATGGTCAAATGCCAGGTGCAATCTCTTGTTTTTTTATCAAGAAAACAGTCAACTTGCTTATTCTTATTGTTTGTGTTATCTTTTGTTTCCAAATTAAACGAAAAATGGGAAATTGAATTTGTTCTTTCACATCTTCAAGTTAATATCTTATGCAATATCGGATCTCTCTAGTCTGCTATTGCCTTCCACTCTAGAAGCCCTTGCATAGACACCTAATTGAAGTAGGCTCCATATCTTATCCCAATAAATATGGCAGTGTTCTCAGGACAACTTTTGTAACATTATACATGAACGTTTGTTTCCAAAATAAATCATAGACACACAAATCTTATGAAAAAATTATTATTTGCTTCGATGAGTCTTGATAAGAGCCTGTTTGTGCCCATGAAATCAAGTTAAATCCATATGGTTTTTGCAAGGTAGGTGATGCATTCTTTGAATACTTGATGCATATTGCATTTGATGGGTGTAGGAGAGACTTTTGTAAGAAGAAAATTATTGCTGGTTTCTACCATTGGGTTTACCGTTGGTATTCTGCAACATGCTCTGGATAATGGCAAGGCAGAAGCATCTGAATTTGCTGATAGTAAGTCTTCATGGATCTTTTTCTTGTTCTTTTAGTTAGTTATTAAACTTATTATTTTCTTTAAGTACTCTATGGTTTCAATTCCCCCTTTTAATTTTTTTTTCTGACTCCTTTTACTTTATTGTCTAGCTTTATGGATCCGGTGAGGAACTTATGTAGGGCTAGGTTGGTTAAAAATGTACTTTAATTGAAAAGAATTACTGCTTATATCTAATAAATGTATGAACTATGATAGGGTCCATAAAACTAATATCGAGATCCATACTAGTATATCATTGGTTTGGTATGGTATGGATTGGTTTAATATGGTATATACCTTGTATTTAGATAGGGTGCGATTCGTTTTTACTCTTAATGACCTGGTATCAGTTATACGGGTCAATACTAGACAGTTTGGTTCGGTACCAGATGATACGAGTCAGTTTGGATTAGTTTGGTTTACACTGAACCGAAACTTGGTAGTGTACCGGTGCCTTACCAGTATGATCATTTCAGCTCGGTGTGGATTAGTATAGTTGACCTTAATCCATGATGTAGTATAAGATTTACTGAAGTTGCATACTGAATTGCTGTTAAAGGGACTGTGTTCATATGGGGCACCATAGATAATAATTGATGCCTTAGAGATAATGCTCTTCCTTTTGCCAAATTTTGCATTTTTCCCTTCTTAACTAGTCACTTTCCATCATCCAAGGGATCTTGGCGGTTTTGCCCTTGACTTCATGTGCTTAAATTATGAACCAATTGATTAAGTTTTATACCTGCTGACTGTCCTTAAACGTTTCACAGCAAGCTCCAGTAGTTCATAAATAACTTGAATGAGGACTCACTAGTAACTCAAAGGATTGATGTTAGGTTGAGAGACAGGCATGAATGTTCCTAAACTTGGATGGATACCTTGATTTGGAAAGCTGACTGCTTTTATGTGCGAGAGAGTTTATCAGTATTTGTTATTTAATGCATTAATTTTCTTGTTTACCTTTGTCGATCTATTGAGTGGTGCGGAGCTATCTATAATCATTTGTTTTTCCCTCTAACAACCAATTTTAGTATATTGAATGTTGAGCTTACTTGGCGATGGAAACGTGGTTTCAGTGCCTGCACTTCGTGGAAAGGACTATGGAAAATCAAAAATGCGATATCCAGATTACATTGAGACACAGTCAGGCCTTCAATACAAGGTTATACATTATTAGACGTCTCTTATGCTTGTAGCTGCTATTAAGTGCATTCATCAGTGGATTTTTATTATGACTGCAGGATTTGCGAGTAGGTGATGGTCCCACTCCAAAGATGGGCGAGACTGTGGTGGTGAGAAGGAGGTTCAGCTGTCATGTGCATATTTACTTCATAACTTAGATTGTTTCACACACATGGAAGACAAACTTTATGCTCTCGTATTAGCTTTGAGATATACCTAGGGATTGAAGTCCAAAATTAAGTGAGAAATTTTTATCCATGTCAATGATTTCTCTAGAAAAATGTTAACGAATGCTGTCTAAACTCTCGGTTTATGAGAACATGCATCCACTTGAGTGTCTTTACCTAATTCTTAATTTATCTTCTTTCCATGTATAAAATTTAATGATTTTCCATGTATAAAATTTAATGATTTTCTGAATCTAAGTTGAGTTGGACAAAATCTGATGCAGATTTGAAATTGTGAATGCATTTAAGGTTGACTGGGATGGTTATACAATAGGATACTATGGTCGCATCTTTGAAGCTCGAAACAAGACAAAAGGAGGTTCATTTGAGGTATTGAACACTAATCCTTTTGTCTCAGTTCTTAATTCTCATAATTTTCATGAGATATTCTGTCGATTCTTCCAATTATTAGAAGAACAAGAAGTGCAAAACTATAAACGTTGCCTATCACTTGACTGAAATTATGAATCTCTAACATCAAGTTAGTGTTTCCAAGCAGACGGTGAAAAAAAGGGAGCCCTGCCCATCTATTCTTCATTGATAAAACTTGCATCTAAATTTGACATGTTAAACAAATGGAGAGCAGCTACCAGCTAGGCATTGACCAAGAATAATGATGATGCTTTTAGATGGAGATTAAGAAAATCATTAATTTTTATCTTTTCATTCAGTCTTCATGAATCATCTCTTGGTCATACTTTTTTTGATGCGAAGTTGAGAAAGACTGTTGAGGAGGGGGTGTGGGGGTAGTTTAAAAGAGAGGAAATTATTTGGTGACAACTGTAGTAGAGATAAAAAAATATAAACAGAAGCAATACTGTCTTATAAGTTGAAAAATGATTGTGGAAGGAAGAAATTCATCAGCAGGGATAAATTTGCAGGATGAAGTTTGAGGTTCCTCTGGTGTTTGCTGTCAAGGGGTAGGAAATCATTATCACAGAACTTTGAAGATTTGGAGATTATCAAACTTGGAATTTAACTTAGGGATGATGATGCTTTGACATTATCAAGGAATTTAAAGAAGGTTGTGTTTGTAGAAAGTGATAATCTTCTTTTATAAGTGATGTGGACTTACTAAATAGGATCCAATGTTCTATTAGAGCTGTTCTATCTTGGTGGCACCAGGGTTTTGGGCAGCCTAGAGGTTAAGTAGTTGAAGAATAGGAAATTTATCATGTGTTTAACAGGTTATCAATCTTAGAATTAATAGTAATGGAGTGCTACTGATAGGGGGTGCTTTTGATTATTTTTCTTTTTTCTTTTTCTTGTCGGGGTGGGGGTGGTGTTTTTCATGCTTGGTATATGGGATGTCTGTTGGAAAGATATCTTGGGATATATGGCTCTTAGGCAATTAACTTGTCAAGGTAATATGGTGTATCCTTGTTGTTGGCCCAGATGGCAACCCAAGAGGGAGGTGAATTGGATTCTTTAAAAAATTTAATCCTTAAAAAAAAAAACTATTGGCTTTGAGATAGATGAAATTAAATGCAATGTGAATATGAAGCACAAACAAGGAGATAGAGATAGAGATAATCGAAGCACGGCAAACACAAAGATTTTATAGTGGTTCGGTGTATCCAACACCTACGTCCACTCCCAAGATTCACTTGGGTCCACACTATAATCCTCTTGATTACAGTCGAGTTATTTTCCAAGATCACAACTCAGAACTTGTTGTTTCCCAGGGATACAATGAACTCAGCCGGTTTTCCGGGCTCACCAGCACAAAACCCTAAACTCAAGCTAATCTAGCTTGACCCGAGGTATACAACCTCCATTAGTTCAATCCCCTTGATAGAACTAGCACAAACAAGAAAGAATAGAATTTTTCAATAATACAAAGCTCCTCAAATGAGCAAATATTCAAAAATAAATGAATAGGGTTAGAAAAGCCTATTTGAAGTAGATTGAATTTGAGCTTTTCTTCTTTTCTTCTTTTCCTCTTCTCTTTGAAGATGTTGAATTAGGCCTCAGCTTTGATTCGTTGCAAACGTTGCAGATAAAAAGTTGAAAATCTTCAAAAATAGAGCTTCTTCTTCCTTTTTAGAATCCTTCAATTTTTCAAGTTTGAATGCCTTGGATTCCTCTTTGAGCTTTTTGGAGTGGAAGGATTTGAGTTTGAATACTTTTCTCTTGGATTTCAGGCTCAAGACTTCTCAGATTTTTGATTTGAATATTCTCTCTATTTTCTGTTATATTTCAAAACGAGCTTTCTCCCCTTTTTATAGATTTCGTTTAATCTATTTTTGGGAAGAAACTAGTCGTTGGAGTGTATCCGTTAGAAGTTAGGTAAAAAGAAATATTACCGTTAGAGCTGATCTGGCATTTTAAATTTCGTCCCAGACAGGTTGGAGTCGGCTCCAACTTTTCAGGTGTCGGCTCCAAGTCGTTTATCCAAAAATAGAAAGTTCTGAGTTCGTCGAGGAGTCGGCTCCAAAAAGTTAGGTGTCGGCTCGCCATCGTCAGGTGTCGGCTCCAAAAGACTGTGTGTGTCGGCTCCAAGATGCTAAAAAACAAGCGTTCTGTCCCCGCATCGGAGTCGGCTCCAGACACTGTAAGTGTCGACTCCGAAACTCTGGGTGTCGGCTCCGAAACTCTAGGTGTCGGCTCCGAACCGTATCAAAAATCAGAAGAATATTTGACTGGCCATGGGGTCGGCTCCAGGATTCCTAGGTGTCGACTCCAGGTCCTGAAACTTTGAAACTTATGATTTGCAATTGATTCAAAACTTCTTAATACCTTTATATCGATCAAATATTTTTAAGTCCTGAAACACTTATCAAATCTATTAGTAATCAAATAAATATACTCAATTCCTTTATTAATCATCAAAATCAATAATTGGGTCAACAATCTCCCCCTTTTTGATGATTATAAAAACATTGAGTATATGCATAGTATTCTCAACTTAAAATTTTCAAGGAAGTGATCTTCACAAGTAGGCTCCCCCTGAATAAGGTAGCTCCCCCTATGAAGTTCAAATTATCAATTGTTCTTCCTTTGCTATACATATTTGATACTTAAGATTCATTTATATCAATTTTCACTTTTATATCAATGTTCACTTAAGCTTATTTATGTATTTTCAAACTAATTTGATACTAATCAATCAAATACTAATCAATGCATATATAGCTTTCATTCAAATGCATATACGACATAACTTTCTCCCCCTTTTTTGTAATCAACAAAAAGATAAAGAAAAGTTAAGTCAAAAGATAAAATTGATAGATCAAAAGATAATTTCATTTCATCAAAAGTCAAGTATTACAAAAAGAAACTATACTTTCATTATCAAAAACTAAAACTTTCATTACATCAAAATTACACTTTCATTTCATCAAAAAAACTTTTCATTACAAAATTACAAATTGTTTCTAATGATTCTTGTCAAATGATCCAAAATCTTTCCCATTCCATCACTTGAGTGGCTACAAATTCTTTCAACCTTCTATCAACAAAAGAGCAAGCAGTCATGATTTTATCTTGAAGCTCTGCATTGCACTTTGAATAGGTCTCAGAATCTCCACAGATATCTTTAAGTTCTTCAAATATATTCTTCAGATCACTACTTAAAGATCCAGCAGAAGAGCTAAGAGTTGATTCTATCTTGCAATGCGATCATCTAGGGAATAAAGAGTTTCTTTAAGATTCATAAATTTATTATCAAACTCAGTCTTCAGTTCATCCTTCTGAGCAGCAAGTAAGTCTTTGAGTTGCTCCAATTGAAGGTCTGAAAATCCAACTGATGAAGTAGATGGCTGAACAAAGTTTGAGCAGGTGCAGGGGCCGGAACAGGACTCCTTGGCTGCGGAGAGGAAACCCTCACAGATGGACCAGCCTCACAAGGTTCAGAAAGTCTAGGCTCAGGGGCTCTCTCATCCAAGTTACCTTTCCTTTCCCATTGCCCGTTCACCTTTACAAATCCCATCCTATGCAAAGTGGCCAGACTGTAGTAATCGGTGTGCCTCAGATTCTTGGATGGTTCATTCTCTAGAATCACTACTCCTTGGCTCCTGAATACCATAGTCAGAATCATGCCGTAAGGTAAGGACGACTTCTTTTCCCTCCGGCCTCGGCCATATAGAATATCATCATAGCAGCTAGGTTAATAGGTTGACCGGTCAATATACTGTCCATCACAACAATGTCCCGCTCAGAGACATACTCAAAACGTCCGGTTTTGGGAACAAAATCCTGCTGCAAATGTTGTGAAGTAATCTTAATTCCAAGGGCAACTGGTTAGCCCTAATCTCCTCAAATTCTTCAACCTCTCTCCCTAACATCCTTGATAGGCCGCTGATCTCTCACTGTGCATATCGGCTGCTAATCCGGTAATGGGGATGCTCAGGAGATTTCCTAATTTTTGAAATGTAAGATGAATCCGTTTGCCTCTAACAGAGCTCACTAAACCACCATCACCTCTCGATAAATTGAAGTAAAATTCTTTTACTAGTGCTGGGTAAGTAGGAACATCAAGAGAACAAACTCTATCCCATCCTAATTCCTTGAGTTGATTCCAATCGAAAACCTTCGGATTGAAAGAGCTCGAAGTCAACTTTCCTACCCATTGTGATTACCCTCCCTGCTAGGGTATCTACCTGAGGGGAAGTGGTGTTGGGATTGTCTGAATCGGTGGAGGAATCCTCGCTTGGAGACGGCTCGCGGACGGGTCGCCTCACAGATTTTTTCGGTCACCACAGGCGCTCCAATCACCGAACCTCTCCTCTTAGGTGCCATTGGATCCTTAGGAAAGCTTGGGTAGAGTGGAATTAGAGATGGGGAGGCTTTGAGAGAGTTTTGGAAGAGTTTGGTAGAGGATTTGAGAAGATACGAAATGACGAGGTGTCGACTCTGCCCTAATAAATCGATTTGGGATTCCCAGGTGTCGACTCCCGCAAAGTCGGGTGTCGACTCCAAATCGCTAACACAGTCAGCGCTCGAACTGGAGTCGGCTCCACTTATACGGGTGTCGGCTCCAAGGTCAGGGACCGAGAGCGACACAGACAAGGTGTCGACTCCTCATTCTGAGGTGTCGACTCCACTGACAGTTTCAGAGAAAAATAATTGAGATTCAAACATCTGAAACTTGTCAAAATAAATTCGATAAAATCTTGATAAAATTTTGGAGTATGAAGAATCAAGTTACTCAGATGACTAGATAATTTGTCCTTAAAATTATGAAAGGAATATCAAGAAATTAATAGAAATCTAGATAGTCATTCCTTAGTGTTTCAAAATCAATCCAAAGGGTCACATATCCCTAATTCACCTCTAAGATAACAAAATCTCTCTTCACTCAAGGGTTTTGTAAATATATCAGCTAATTGTTCTTCAGTATTAACATATTCAAGACAAATTTCATTATTAGCTACATGTTCTCTTATAAAGTGATATCTAATTTCAATGTGTTTTGTTCTTGAATGTTGAATTGGATTTTTAGTTAGATTTATTGCACTTGTGTTATCACATCTAATTGGAGTTTTATCAAGTGTTATGCCATAATCTTCAAGTTGTCTCTTAATCCAAAGGATTTGAGCACAGCAACTTCCAGCTGCAACATATTCTGCTTCAGCAGTAGATAATGCAACCGAATTTTGCTTTTTGCTAAACCAAGAGATTAAGTTACTTCCTAAGAATTGACATGCTCCACTTGTGCTTTTTCTATCTAATTTACATCCAGCATAGTCAGAGTCAGAATATGCAATCAAGTTTAATGTTGAGTCTCTAGAATACCATAAACCTACATTTTTAGTTCCACTTAAATATCTTAAAATTCTTTTTACAGCAATTAAGTGAGATTCTTTAGGTTCAGATTGAAATCTAGCGCATAGACATACAGCAAACATATATCTGGTCTACTAGCTGTTAAGTAAAGAAGAGATCCGATCATACCTCTGTAATATTTTTGATCTACTTTCTTACCATCTTCATCTTTGTCCAGCTTGCATGAAGGACTCATAGGAGTTCCAAGTGGTTTGATTGACTCCATTCCAAACTTCTTGAGAATTCTTTGTGTATTTGGCTTGATTGATGAAATTCCTTCTTTGCTTTGCTTGATTTGAAGTCCTAGGAAGAAGTTGAGTTCTCCCATCATGCTCATTTCAAACTCACCCTGCATCAACTTAGCAAATTCTTGACATAACAAATTGTTAGTAGCACCGAATACAATATCATCAACATATATTTGTACTACTAATAAATCTTGTCTTTTCTTTTCAAAAATAGTGTTTTATCAACATTTCCTCTTATAAAATCATTTTCAATTAGAAATTTACTTAATCTTTCATACCAAGCTCTAGGTGCTTGTTTTAAACCATATAGTGCTTTGTGCAATTTAAAAACATGATTTGGAAATTCATGATCTTCAAAACCAGGTGGTTGTTCAACAAAAACTTCCTCATTTATAAATCCATTTAAAAATGCACTTTTAACATCCATTTGAAATAAATTGATATGCATATGACATGCAAATGCAAGTAATAATCTAATTGCTTCTAATCTAGCTACAGGTGCAAAAGTTTCATCAAAATCAATTCCTTCTTCTTGATTATATCCTTTGTAACTAATCTAGCTTTGTTTCTAATTACTATGCCATTTTCATCTAATTTATTTCTAAATACCCATTTTGATCCTATAACAGAATGATCTTTAGGTCTATCTACAAAAGTCCATACATTATTTCTAGTAAATTGATTTAATTCTTCTTGCATAGCTAACATCCAATTATTATCTTTTTCAGCTTCTTCAATAGTTTTAGGTTCAATTTGAGATACAAATGCAAGATGATTATTGATATTTCTCATTGATGATCTAGTTCTTACTCCTTGAGATGGATCACCTATAATTAATTCCTTTGGATGACCATAGGCATATCTCCAATCTCTAGGAAGATCTATATCATTATGATTAGCATCAACAACATCAACCTAGGAGAATCATTATCTTTAGCTTCTTGTTCATGATCTGAAGATACATCTATATTCAATTTTTCAATATCTCTTTCTAAAATGTTTGTATCTTCCTCATCATCAATCTTTTCAGAACTTGATGCTAAAGATTCATCAAAACTACATGAATAGATTCTTCTACAATTAAGTTTTCTTGTTAAATACTCTATAGGCTTTACTAGATGTTGAATATCCTAAGAAAATGCCTTCATCAGATTTTGCATCAAATTTTCCTAAGATTATCTTTACCATTATTATGAATAAACATTTACAACCAAATGCATGAAAGTAACTTATGTTTGGTTTTCTATTATTCCATAGTTCATAAGGAGTTTTCTTAAGATTGGCCTAATTAAAGCTCTATTAAGGATGTAACATGCCGTGTTTATAGCTTCCGCCCAAAAGTATTTTGGTAAGTTGCTTTCACATAGCATGGTACGGGCCATGTCTTCTAAGTTCTATTTTTTCTTTCAACTACTCCATTTTGTTGTGGTGTTCTAGGTGCTGAAAAATTATGATGAATGCCATTTTCATGCAAAATTTTCAAATAAATGATTTTCAAATTCAGTGCCATGATCACTTCTTAGAGACACTATGGTGTTGTTTTTCTCATTTGTGACTTTCTTGAAGAATTTCAAAAATATGGAAAGTCTCATCTTTGTGAGCTAAAAATATACCCAAGTGAATCTAGAGTAATCATCTACATCACAAGACCATATTTCTTTCCTCCTAGACTTGTGGTTCTAGTAGGTCCAAAAAGGTCCATGTGAAGTAGCTCAAGTGGCCTAGAAGTGGAAACAATATTTTTAGTTTTGAAAGAATTTCTAGTTTGTTTTCCAAATTGACATGCATCACAAATTTTTATTTTCAAAATCT
>UESW01004211.1:816301-917570 GCA_900491605.1 Calamus simplicifolius
ATCATCATTATCACTGCAGCTCTCCTCACTTTCTGCAGCCTTAAGAGCTATAGTCTTTTTCTTCTTAACATCTTCCTCTATGTGCTGCTTCATGGTTAGCTCATGGGTCATTAGAGATCCAAGTAGCTCCTCCAAGGGTAAAGTGTTGAGGTCCTTGGCTTCTTGGATTGCTGTCACTTTTGCTTCCCAAGTCCTTGGTAGTGACCTAAGAATTTTGCGAACAAGTTCAGAGTTAGTATAGTCTTGCCTAGACTTTTCAAACCATTTACAATATCGGTGAATCTAGTATACATGCATGCTATAGTTTCAGTTTGCTCCATGCTAAATAATTCATATTTATGAACAAAATATTTATCTTAGATTCTTTAACTTGGTTTATACCCTCATGGGTAACTTCTAATCTATCTCATATCTCTTTTGCAGAATTACATGTAGATATACGATTAAATTCGTTTGCATCTAAGGAACAATATAAGACATCATGGCCTTAGCATTGAGCTAAGCCATTTTCCTATCATTATCATTTCAATCCCTTTCGGGCTTAGGAACAATAGAGCCATCAACAATGTGTGTGGGTGTGCTTGGTCCATTAATTATAACACTTCACAATTCATAATCAGAAGCTTGAATGAATATCCTCATTCTTGCTTTCCAATATTAATAGTTGGAACCATTAAACAAGGGAGGTCTATTTGTAGAATGACCTTCAGCAAATGAAGATCCAACTTGAGCTGCCATTTGGATCTTTTGCTCTTGATCGTGTGATCAAATAAACAATGAGCACTAGCTCTGATACCAATTGTTAACCCAGATGGCAACCCAAGAGGGAGGGGTTAATTGGGTTCTTTAAAAAATTTAACCCTTTAAAAAAAACTATTGGCTTTGAGATAGATGAAATTAAATGCAATGTGAATATGAAGCACAAACAAGGAGATAGAGATAGAGATAATCGAAGCACGGCAAACACAGATTTTATAGTGGTTCGGTGTATCCAACACCTACGTCCACTCCCAAGATTCACTTGGGTCCATACTATAATCCTCTTGATTACAGTCGAGTTGTTTTCCAAGATCACAACTCAGAACTTGTTGTTTCCCAGGGATCACAACGAACCCAGCCGGTTTTTCGGGCTCACCAGCACAAAACCCTAAACTCAAGCTAATCTAGCTTAACTCGAGGTATACAACCTCCACTAGTTCAATCCCCTTGATAGAACTAGCACAAACAAGAAAGAATAGTATTTTTCAATAATACAAAGCTCCTCAAATGACCAATATTCAAAATAAATGAATAGGGTTAGAAAAGCCTGTTTGAAGTAGATTGAATTTGAGCTTTTTCTTTTTCTTCTTTTCCTCTTCTCTTTGAAGATGTTGAATCAGGCCTCAACTTTGATTTGTTGTAAATGTTGCAGATAAGAAGTTGGAAAATATTCAAAAACAGAGCTTCTTCTTCCTTTTTGGAGAATCCTCCGATTTTCAAGTTTGAATGCCTTGGATTCCTCTTTGAGCTTTTTGAAGTGGAAGGATTTAAGTTTGAATACTTTTCTCTTGGATTTTAGGCTCAAGACTTCTCGGATTTTTGATTTGAATATTCTCTCTATTTTCCGTTATTTTTCAAAACGAGCTTTCTCCCCCTTTTTATAGATTTCGTTTAATCTGTTTTTGGGAAGAAACTAGCCGTTGGAGTGTACCTGGAAACAAAATATATCCGTTAGAAGTTAGGTAAAAAGAAAATATTACCGTTAGAGCTGATCTGGCATTTTAAAATTTCGTCTCAGACAGGTTGGAGTCGGCTCCAACTTTTCAGGTGTCGGCTCCAAGTCGTTTATCAAAAAATAGAAAGTTCTGAGTTCGTCGAGGAGTCGGCTCCGAAAAAGTTAGGTGTCGGCTCGCCATCGTCAGGTGTCAGCTCCAAAAGACTGTGTGTCGGCTCCAAGATGCTAAAAAAACAAGCGTTCTATCCCCGCATCGGAGTCGGCTCCAGACACTGTAAGTGTCGACTCCGAAACTCTGTCGGCTCCGAAACTCTAGGTATCGGCTCCGGACCATATCAAAAATCAGAAGAATATTTGACTGGCCATGGGGTCGGCTCCAAGATTCCTAGGTGTCGACTCCAGGTCCTGAAACTTTGAAACTTATGATTTGCAATTGATTCATAACACGTTTCTTAATACCTTTATATCGATCAAATATTTTAAGTCCTGAAACACTTATCAAATCTATTAGTAATCAAATAAATATACTCAATTCCTTTAGTAATTATCAAAATCAATAATTGGGTCAACACTTGTGTTGGACAGATTCATTGTGGATGGTACAGTTGGAATAGAAAACTGCTTTTTCCTCAGGACCAGGGGAAGTTAGATGTCCCATTTATTCTATATATGACCATATGCATCCTATGCCTATATTCATGTGTTTGGTAAGCTTGCCACTTGGCAGCAAAGGAGCACAAATGATTTCCATGCAGTCAGGGAAAGGAGGGAAAATGGCCTTGTTAACCATGTTCATATTCAGTTGTTTATTTGATGTAGTAAGGGATCATATGGGTACTAGGCTGATGCATTTAATCTGGCTACTGGTGTTATTGGGATATAAACTTCGGACAAAGCTTCATAATATCAGCATTTCAGGCTTATCAGGTCTATTTTAACTGCTGGAGTTGGTCAGGTTGAAAAGAAAGAAATACGATTGATAGTTGTGGTCATACATTGTATTCTTTGTTTTTCTGTCATAAGTCACAAAGAAATAGGGGCATCTCTACTCTACTCTCTATCTCTCTCTGTTTCTCCAATCTGTCTTTTCAAAAAAAACTATTTATATGAAACTCAAGATTAGAATTTTTCAGCAGTACATGTTGAATTTTGCATTTTAGCACGTTACTCAAAGTTCTTATGCTTTGTTCTGCTAATGTGCAGGGTGATGATAAAGATTTTTTCAAATTTAAGTTTGGATCGCAACAGGTGATTGACTAGTTGATTGCTCAAAAAAGTAATATATGCATCTGTGGGATTAGAGGTGATGAACAAAAGAGTTGTTTTTATCTGTTTGGGCATCAAATTCTGTTGTTTGTTAAACAAGTTCTTCCACATCTGAGTTGAATGATCTCCATTTGTTGAAATTCTATTGTTTGTCATTCAAATGCTTCCAGATATATTGTTTGGGTATCAAATTCTGTTTTTTGTTATGGCACTGCATTGATAATTTGCTAATTGAGATTCATATTTATTCATCTACTATAGACAGAACCACCCCTTCATGAAGTTGACATGCCTGAGGAAATGTTCTTGTTAGAGATCAGTGCTAGAAAAACCAAACAGTTGGGGTTGGTGATCATGGTCTACACCTTCTTGTTTTAACTTTTCATTTTTATATATGATTGTTTGATTTTAAATTTTAAAAGGAAGGGTGACATTCTTATGTGCCAACGGACTGCAGCATTTTGCCTATTTCATTAAGGATCCTCAATTAGTGCTCTTCATTGTGATATTGTGCTTATAAGATAAATTGGAAGGCGCATGAGGCATAATAGTATAGTGGGGATTCTAATGGTTTTGATCCCATCTGGTGTCAAAATTTTCAGTTATAATGTAACATTTTATGAAAACAAATATGTATATATATTCCTTTTCTTTTAGGCGATGCCATGAAAATAAACTTTCATAATAATTAGAGTAGTTGCAGTATGTCTTACCAAAGTAGCTGTTAAGTATTCTATCATGCACTCTCAGACCCTTGTTTAGTGATGGATAAATTTAGTTCATTTAAAATCAATAGATTCTGATTCACTTAATGTGCTATATTGGTGATTTCTGCTATTGAAAATGTAGGTTCACAACTTTTGATGTGGCATCATTTCTCACATTCAGGTCATACCAGCTTTTGAGGAAGCTGTTGGAGGCATGGCACCCGGAGGTATTCGGAGGTGCAGTAGCACTCTTCCCAATATTAATTGTTTCATATTTACTACTCTGAAATTCTCAGCATTCAAAAAATTGTTATTCTCTTTCCTCTTCAAAGCTCATGGACCGATGCGCATCTGCATTTTCAGTCAAGTGCATCAGCAATTTCTGTCTGTCATATGCAAGTCCAAGTTCCTTGTATTTTGATAACCTGAGTCCCTCTTTCTTTTCCTTCCCTTTAAAAGGTAAATTTAGAGTAAAGTTAGAAGACAGGATAGTTGTTGCATCATATACTACTGTCCACACACACAAACAAAGAAAAAAAAAATGGGGATCATATGCTACTGTTCAGTTCACTTACTACATCTCTGAACTTGATCGGTTCTGATTTCATGATCTTCAACATGAATCATGTTATGCGCTGTAATGTGTGTGGCTAGCTGTCTCTAGGCATCTACAGAACTTTCATTGTCATTGATATAACATCATTAGGCTATCATAGATGTATAGATGCAAATGTGTTAGGTGCAACACTATAATCCAGGACTTATCAGCATAGGATATTCATGGTCAAAGCATGTGGTTCTTGCTACGTAACCTGAAGGGGTAAAAGCAGCAGTTCTGGTTGAAGGCTGACATCTATTTGTGTTACTTTTAGATTCAATTTCATGTGGTGTTTGCATTGTCATGCAGAACTTTACATGCAACTAATCGTAGATAGATAGTATCAGGTGGATGTATGTTTGACCTAATATGATATTTGTGCTTATTGTTGTGTACTGAAGACTTATGAAGGCACGCTGTTGCACTAACAGATTACTCCACAGCAATGCAGGATAATAGTACCCCAGATCTGGGATACCCAGATAATGACCTCAACAAACTTGGCCCAAGACCAACAACTTTCTCGGTGCGCTAGCTTCTGAATTGTTGGTGCTATTTCTGAACAAGTGGACATATGCTGATTGCTTTGTTTCTTGCACAGGGCCAGAGAGCTCTTGATTTTGTTCTGAGGAATCAGGGCTTGATAGACAAAACTCTCCTGTTTGATATAGAGCTGCTTAAGATTATTCCAGCATAGTCTCTCGCCAGGTTTGTTGTGTATCGACTCTGGTAGGTTGTTTCTTAGAACAGTGCCTTTTCGTGGGTCTGAGATGCAAAATCTATGCAATTGCAGGGACACATTTGATAAAACTTTTTGTATATGGGACAATCAAGAGTTGCACAGATGCTTCACATTACAAGAAAGGCACAATCTTCCCTGTTGCTCTTGGGATTTGTCATCTAGACACCAGAAAACTCTGAGCATAGTTGTAATATCATTGATTTTGCATTTCATGTATGTGACTTGCTGACTGCATTGCTACCATGAAGAATGTAAAAGCTGTTCTAAAGTAACACTGTTTCAGAACATTTGCCTGTCATGCCTGTTAGTATTTTTTTGCATCAAACAATATTATTTTAGTCTATATATATGTATATATATGTATATGTGTATATATATATGTATATGTGTATATATATGTATATGTGTATATATATGTGTGTGTGTATATATATATATATATGTATATATGTATATATATATGTATATATGTATATATATATATGTATATCTAGTTTTACAGCCATGCAGCTAGTTTGCAATAGAGACCTTTGGTTGGCTCTGTGCTTATTTAATTGCTTCAGAAAGCACTGGAGTGTAGGCATGGGCCAAAAAAGGGGAAAAAAGAAAAAGATAAAAGACTAATGTGTTTTAAGATGATGTGAAAAGATTTCACTAACGTGTGCCACCAAAATTTACATCTGAATACTATAAAATTCCAAATCTTCAAGTAATAATCATGCTACAAAATTGTTATAGGAGTGGAGTGGAATGATGTCTTCTTCTTCCATCCTCCGGCTATGCGGTTTGTATTTGCCTTTCATCTCAATATTGTCTTTCAAAAATTCCTTTCACATATATCATTCCTTTCTCACTCAGTTGAAGCTCCTTCATCATTTGCTCTACTTGCTGGTCGTCACCACGAACAACAATTTCCGAAAGATTTCCATCATCGCCCACAATCATCTTGACCTTAATCTCTTCCTTCCTTGATGCCCGTTTCCAGTAATATAATCCACTAACCCATCACAAACAATACAACATTACATTACTCTCATGTTTCATAGCTTAAGATGTAATTATGATATTTATGATAAATTAAATTTCTGTGCCTAGACTTACGCTAATGGGCTTAAAACCGTCAGCCAAAACCAGTTGTTGCCTCCTTCAGGAACTGCAATGGAGAGGACAAGGGCGACGCTGGCAAGGCTTATGCATGTGCAGAAGGTGAGCAATGCTGCTTGGCCTCTGCTAGGGACCATCATTCCTTCAAACCTAATTCAAAATACAACAAAAGCATACATTCCTCTAATCAAGATACAACCTCCCATACTAAAAAGTGGGACAATGAATCTCAAATTCTTATGCTTTGAATGTAGCCAAAAAAAAAAAAAGTTTTTCTTTTTCTTTATTAAAAAAATTACAAGGTTTCAACACCTGAATTTGGCCAGATGCAGCTATCAATAAGGAATATATATACAATGATTATGCTCATGCTAGAAATTATAATGACTACTTGGCGATGAGTCTCATACATGATATAAAGCAGCTAGAGTGTTTGATTTTTGAAAATAATTTTATTATTTTATTTTTATTTTCACTTTCATTAAAAAAAAAATAGAAGGCTACTATTTTTGCTACCTTGGTTAGTTTCATGCATTTTGAGCGTTTTAATCTTTATGCCATTATGTATTCCATTATGGAAAAATAAATCAAAATCTCGAATTATGAGTAGGTGGCTCAGAAGTCGCTTGTGTGCCTTCCATTCCCAATGTGACAAACAAAAGCATACAGAGAAAGAGAGCGAAAGAAACGAACTCTTACGTGATGGTCTCCCCACGGTCGGAGACGGAGAAGTTGTTGCGGGTGAAGAAGGAGAGAATCTCTCCGGCCACCTGATTTGGCGGCGCCGCCGCCGCTTCCTTCACAAACGTCTTCTGTACTATCTGCCATCAATTCCAGTCGATTCAAAATGGCAACTTCTAATCATCAGAAACCAAACAATTACCGAGGTAAAAGAAATAGAATATCAACTTTAAATCGAAAACCCAACAATGAGCAAAGAAAAAGAATAAAAATCCCAACTTTAGATAAAAAAACATAAATTCTAAAGCTATCCACTCTAGATCAAAAACTCTACAGTTATCCAAGAAAAAGGAATAAAAATCTCAACTTTAAATCAAAGATGGAAGGATGACGAAACAAAAAGAAACAAAAAAATCTCAAGTTTAGATCGAAAGCCCAATAATTCGAAGAAAAAGGAAGAGTTTGTCAGTATAAATGAAAGAGAAGAGAACAGAGGAGAATGGGGACCTTGGACTTGACGGAGCGCTTGATCAGGGACCAGAGGCCGGGAACCGAGATCACGAACAGCCCCAGAGACGTGTAGTAGCTTGCCGGCGAGTACCCCACCCCCACTGCCGCCGTCGTCGCCGTAGGCGCCACCTCGAGGAGGAACAGGGGGTCGTGGAGGAGAGAGAGGCGGACCACCGGCGCGACCCTCGGTCTTCCCGTAGGCCGGAGCCATAGGCCGGCTCGACCGGGCCAGAACCGGTGGGAGACGGCGGTGAGAGGTGGCGAAGGGAGAAGAGGCTTTGCCGCTGCCATTACTGACACGAACGAAGAAGATAAGGAAGAGGATTTCTTTCCCTCCCTTCTCTCTACTGGCTTTTTTTTTTTTTTTTGTGGGAAGTTATTATAAGGCCCTCGGAAGAAATGTTATTTTGGAAAAGCCCTTGTTCTTGCTAAGGTGAGGATGATAGAAAGACACGTGGAAGTAGTTTTGTCCTTAAAGTGGTTGTTGATTAATTCGTCTTCCATCTTGCTTAGGAGCTGCTAGGTGGTAATGGGTCGAACTTTGTTCCTTAAATAAATATTTTTTTAATCTATTTTCTTTAAACAATAAATTAGCTTTTCTAAGGCTTACTCAGTGACCTCTGGATTTTTTTGAATATCTCAAGTTATGATGGCATAATAGTACTATGAAGATGTTGGACTTGATTTTATAAATCTTTTTTTTATCAAAAAAGAAAAATATTATGCCAAGATCACCCTCCTTATCAATGGATGTACTTATAGACTATAAAGGTTTTCCTCCTAATTATTGAGAAAAAAATATTATCTAAATTTCTTATCATATTCTTGAAAGGATCCATAAGAGTCATAATATATTACAATATGGTCAATTTATTTAGTAATAAGAGCGTTGAAAGCTAAGAAACATTTAAAAATGATATCCTATTCTAAAATATAGCTCTTTTTTTTTTCAAAGAAAAAGAGAGGGCGTTTTTTTAATGATATAATTACTGGAGACTGTATACTTTGGACAGCAGAAAGGCTAGAATGCAGAATCTTTGTTTACCGTTCATGCTGAAGTGAAATAAATTTTGAAAAGGAATCTTGAACGAAAAAAGATATTTAAGGGCCTAAACATAAAAAACAAAAACAAAGATAAAAGAGTGAAAGGGAACATGGAAGCCACGCTTCCACATCTCCTCTTCTTATATGCACTTGATACAAACAAAAAGCTCATTGGCAATGGCAAGTCATCCCCACTTCTATACTCTTCTCTTATCCCCTCATCCATGAGAGCCTAGTTAGAAGAGAGGAGGAACAAAGAAAGTAAAAGAGAACAGAGCAATGGCCCTTCAAGCGCCAGCAGGGCTCAGGTCCACCACCACCACCACCACCAGCAGCAGAAGGATCATTCCATCGTCACTAACTCCACCACCAAACCAAACTGGCCTCCGAGGACCCTCAGATCGGTATGCCCTTCGATCAGCCTTCTTCTCTCCCTCAGTCCAGCTCCTGCTGTCACCCCTTGGGCAAGCTCCAGCCACGGTCCCCAGGTTCTCCATGCGCGTTGCTTCCAAGCAGGCCTACATCTGCCGCGACTGCGGGTCATGCCCCTTTCTCCCCACCAACCCAACTCTCCATTCATCTCAGCTTTATTCTTTTGCTAGTACTCCTCCATTGAGTAATGATGCATTCAGATGTCTTAACTGTCATTTATTTCTTCTAAAATATGTGCAGTTATATATACAATGATAGAACACCATTTGAGAAGCTTCCTGATAAGTATTTCTGCCCTGGTGAGTTGCATCCGTTTCTTCTCCTCCATGTTCAGTGTCCTTCCTTTTTCAATCTTGTATGTGATTAAAACAATTGAAATCTTTCAACTCTCTTGACTTAATTCATCTAGTCATGCTGTGTGTGTTAGTATGTGCTGAAATTAATGCAATCCTTAATATATAAATGCTTCATGCCTTGTCCCTGATATATTTGGCTTCATCTTGATGGATCTTGCCTCTCAATTCCTTCCTCATGAAATCAGTCTTGTTGCATGGTTTCAGATTCCTCTACTAAGCTCCCATGTTAGATTCTTCAATTCTTTTGTTTCTGTATTCTTTTCAAAACTAATTGCATATCAAAATACCATCTCATTGCTTCATAAGGTGTGCTGTGTACATTCAGAGAAGAAGCTGCAAGCAACATGGTCTTTTTTTGTGTTCCCAAGTAGTGTGACCAAAGTCTTACTCAAACACCAGCTTATGAGAGAGAGAGAGAGATGAGCACTAATCCACCAAAAGAAACTGATCATTCTATCCACAAGAGTAAATATTACACATTTCTTACCATGATTGAATTGGCTAAGATTGAAGAGAGAACCAATTTTCTGATAACTAATAATTTCTTGTAGTCTGCGGGGCTCCTAAACGGAGATTCAGGGCATATGAACCTGCAGTAGCCAAGAATGTAAACGACAGAGACATTCGTAAAGCCAGGAAAGCTCAGATGAAGAGAGATGAAACCATTGGGTAACTATCTCTAAAAAAAATTTGCTCCACCATAACCATTTTTGGAATGATCCTGTGTGTTCAGAATCGCGTCTCACTTGGATTTATCATTCTTGATGCTTGTGCTTTCAGGAAAGCATTACCTGTTGCCATTGTGCTTGGAGTTGCAGGGCTGGCTGGCTTGTATTTCTACCTCAACAGTGCCTACTAGTGCTAGCAAGGAGCATTACTGGACGATACCTTAAGAGGCTCCTCTTTTTTTTTTTCTTTTCATTCTGAAACTAGTCCGAGTCAATAAAGTATCCATAATGGAATGTTATAACAAAATACAATAAGATATATAATGCATTTATGCTTCCAATTCAAAGTTGTGAGGGTTTTGTCAAACTAGCAACAAATGCATATGTCGGTGATGGAGAAGATAAAGCTAAGAAATAAACTTAAACCAACTTGTGATCTGAATAACAAAATATAGGCTTGTTAGCTGAGAACTACGCTTGCTTCTGCAAATATTTGCACATCAAATTTCTGGAATCAATAGGAAAGCAAATCTAATACACAAATATAGCTATCAAGATTGCTGATCTGCACCTTCACACCAAAAGAAACTATAAGAAAGAACATTACATTTGTCATTTTAAGCAATATCACAAACATTCGGTAAACGCAAGTAACGTTCTCGACATCTCCAAGATTCCTGTTCTAGCTTTGCTAAAAGAAAATGACTGACATTTGATCATCCCTGGTGTGATTTAGCAGTACATTGAATGACCAACGGCATAAAAATAAAACAAAACTGGAATTACAATGCAAAACAGGGCCCAGTATGATATTTGAATGGCTCAGAAATTCTGACTTGTAAGCTCTTAAAAGTCCCACTTAAAAGACATCTGCAAAATTTGTTGGGCTTCAGTATGCAACGAGCATCTACTCCTCAACCTTGATCTTCTTTTTCTTTTTCTTCATTGATTGCTCCGATCCTAATGAAGCATTGGTGATTTGGCTTTGTGGAGCAGAAGCATGAGAAGATCGTTCCACAGACCTCATAGATATCTCAGAATTCGGTGTCCTGTCCTCACGGCTCTTCTTCTTGGAAGGCTGTGAGAATTCCACTGTTCTTTGTCCAAGGCTATGTGCTGAAGTTAAGGTCTCACGAGACATGCTTCCCAGCTTCCCAGAGCGAGACATACTCTTCCTCATGGAACCTGAGACATAATAATAATATATTACAAGAGATGTTTCGGCATGGACTTTTCAACCATATGCAACTTGAAACAAGAGTCGGTCATGTTCAGCCAACTGAAGGCGGTATGATGCTTAGAAGTCATGAGGCACACAGAAACAGAGGTTCCTTTCTGACAACCACGTGCCACATGTACAAGGAAAGGTGGTGCCATAATGAGCGGCAGTTTAGGACATTCAACAATGGAAGTTGATTGGAGTCAAAATACAAAACTTGAGAAAGAAAGAAATGAACATGGAAGGCATTACCTTCAGATCTTTGACCGCTTAAGTTGAGACTACTGATAACAGGTTTCTCAAATTCACTGGGCTCTGGATATCGAACTAAACAAACTCTGCGTGAAATCTTTCCCGCTGAAGCACATTTAAAAGATAAGGAATATGTTATTTGATGACATTGGAATCTATGCAACTAGCAGACAATGCTAAACATACCTATGAATACAAAAAATGAACCAACATAGATTACATGGATGGAGGCCAAATTTATGAAAATGGAGCTACACAATAAGATAAACGTTTCTTTGTCCCCTTGTCAATAAATTCCACCATAAGGCTAATTAACATATAATTCACAATTTTACTAAGAACCAGTTTTTTAAGGTAAAAAAGCAAATGAAACTAACAAAAATCTAACAGCTGCCCAATAAAATAGAAATTAATCTTGAAAGGGATCCATATATAAATCATCACTTGCATCTCCTTTCCAAAACCAACCACAAAATCTTCTTCCATGATTGATCATTGATTTCCCACTAGACATCAGCAAACAGAGAGTATTTTGACAAACAGCAAAGAGATTTGGATGCACAACAAACCACCACATTCCAGGTTACCTACAATGTTGAAATAAGACAACATGCATGCCAGTAAGACTAGTTTCAAAAACTTGGTAATGATAACTGCATCTAGGGCCAGGAAATGTCCACTATATCACATGATTCTTTCTAATCCCAGCAAACTGTTGATTTCTGAAGAAGCGTTGATAACAAGTTTTTCTCCAATTTAACATCAATAGATGCCTCCATGCAGGCCATGGTCTGTCCATTTCAGTTTGCATGGTGAGCCAATTGTGTGATTTTTGAGTTGCCCTCTAAATGACTCTCTTAGTTTGCATAAGTAGGAGTTCCACTTGAGTAGAATTTCTATCTAAAAATCCAATTCTAACAGAAGGCCAGATTTTAGAAGTTGTGCACTTGAAGGATTTCTTCTTAAAAGTTATTAAAGAACGTATAGGGATTTGGGTCTGTCAATTCATTTTGCAACTTAGAACATATAGATGATTAGTTAAGGTAACCATGAGTTAAACAAACATTCTTTTGTTCAGTTTAATCAAAACATTCCTTCCTGAAAAAGGATTCATGTAGGATGGTGCATGTACTAAAGCTGTCATTCCTTTCCATGATTACCTCTGGCACTGCAAGCCTTCCTTTGGTTTCTGTGTATTTTTTTCTCAATAAAGATTCGCTAATCTCACAAGAAATTTGATTTATAAGCTGTTAGTATATCATCCAAGAGCTTTTTAGTATAAAATTGAAAGAACTCAAAGTGGCATCATGGAATCGAAGGATGCTCGCTATACTTTGCCATACGGATTCACCATTTTTTGGCAAATGCCTCCCTTAATTGTGTGCGCGCTTTGCTCCATGTATTCTGTTTCTTGATTGCTCATTACAAGATTGATGGTATCAATATGATCCATTGTCTCCTTTGTTTGAGGCCTCTAATTGTCAATCCTCACCTTTTCTCTACCCAAAAATGCTTACCTATCTCAGTTTTTCATTACCTTTTGTCATCCATGCTTTCATTTTATACAACCTTCATATTTCCTTTGCTTCATACGAAAACTTGTGGACAACTAACAACACAACCTTGAAATTTAGAAATGCATCACTTAGTCTATTAATCCTCCCCTTAGATACATGCTCACAAATTTTATCTCATTGCATTAGGAATAGTTAAACCATGCATCTTACTAGGGTTATCTAACTTCACCTTGAATTAGCTGAAGCTAGCACCAAAGCAAAAGCCAATATGGCTCATCATAAACTATGAATGCTATGAGTACATTAAATTCTAGGCACCATTTACAGCTTCACAGATTACTTGTTCAATTCAAACAACAGATCAATGCCCCATTTTATGCATATATTTCAGACGAATTAGCTCACAATTCATACCTACCCCTTTTCTTACTCTTTATTTTTCATACCTATCCCCTTTACTCTCTTTATTTTTCCTCCCTTTGAGTCCCTCCATCACTCCCCCTCCTCCCCACCTCATTCCCCCCACCCTTCCCATCTCATCTTGTTTGCCCTTTTACTCTTCTGCCTTCTTCTCCTCTTTCTTCTCTGACTTTTTCTTTCCCTTTCCCTTTCCTTTTATTTCTTCTTATCCTTCCCTTCATCTCCTTTGCAAAAACTGCAGCTATGCTAAATCATAGTGGCAGTTCATTCAATCTGTTGAAACTAGTTAAGTAAATGAAATTTTAAGACTCATTTAAGCATCACCAAAATCTTATCTAAGCACATTATAGTTATAGATCATTGAATTTTAAAATAAGAAAAAGAATATAAGAGTACATTAGGGATGCAAAAATTTCTTGAAAGAGTTGAGCGTGATATTAATGGAAGCAAAAGGTGTTAAGAAAACTTTAGAGTAACACTGCTGCAACATGATAACTTGTCAGCAAATATCATGTGTAAATATTTTGAGTGATAATGATATTGAAATTGAACTACAAACATGTCAAGGGTCAAACATGACAGAGTATAGAATTTGCTCACAGATTAATGTAATAGGCATTTCCAATCAATGCTAGATGTCTATACCATATGTACTATGTAGGACAGTGTGGACATGGTATGGAGATCCATATCTTTGTATCATGTGCGCCAATTCATGCTGGATAAATGCTGGCACATTCCCAATTTCTTCGCCACAAGCCTCAGCACATGACTGAGAATGCGAGCATCAGCTTATCACAATATAATATACATCATATAATGCCAGCCCATGATGGTCAGAGGTACAACAGACAATACTTTAATCCTTGGATTCATCTGAAGCAAGGTGCACAAGGTGCTCTTTGTTTGAAATTAGTTACTAGAAAAAAGCAAACTTTCTTTGCTGGTCTGTGTAATAGCATGATACCATAAAAACTATGAATACAGACCAAATCTTGTCATGATCATCGCCATTAGGATAATATTACCTTGATCTTCATAGTGACAGTCTCCCCATTAACTTCGTTAATGAAAATGTATGTACTAGCTTGACTCATTGGTACCTTGGTGCATGGGTTGTAGACTGATGAGTTGATGTTGAACAGGACCTTTAGATTCTTTGGCTGTTTTCCCTCTCTTTTATAAGAAAAAATATTAGTGATTTAAGGATTTTGTTAATGTTTGTCTTTGCATAATTCTTTTCAAATTTTGGTTGCCTTGCTTGGGTAGCAATGTGGCCATCAGTTACTGTCCTTGCTCAACTCTCATGTCTCATTTGATGGAGACTACATCTTTCTACCAATCCATACAGAACCTCTTACAAGGTTTTTCTGTTTGATAACACTCCAAAAAGTTGTTAACCTTTTCAGATTGAGCTTGAGGAATTCTTTTTCAACAAAATATTTAGAATTCATTAAAGAAAGAATGCTTAAATAATTTCAATAGTTAATGTTAAGGAGCTTAAGAAACTTAAAGCATTCTATATTTCATCGTTTACTCATAATATAAAATATCACACTGAAATAAGCCCCTAATTAAAATGGTAACTGCATGATAGCAATAATCTTATTAGGTTCAATTTTCTGAATCTTCGATACAAAAGGAGATGTAAATTTAAAAAGTCGAAAGGAATTTCATGTGCAACTAGTACATGTAACAATGAAGAAATGGAAGTTATAGAAAACAATGATAAAATCCACACTGCTATATGAAAAGATTTCTGAGAAGTATAAAGAGCCCAAAAAACAAGAAAATACCAAATCCAAGATCATTGCAATAGATCATCAATAAAACTAGAAGAATAGATTGAAGAATGAGAATAAAGAGTGCATGGCAAGTGATGTCAATTGAGGACAAGTAATCGATAGAGGCAACCTTACTCATTGCTCATCAGTATTCTAATCATAGTGCAAAATGATCCAATGCAAAAATAACCCACTATAGCAATTAGGGAGCTACCACTCCTTCAAATATTTAATGAGACTGGCATATAGGCTTTGACTTAAATTTATTATGAGATTAAAATATAACCATTTACATCAAACTTGAGGAAATATAACCATGTTCTAAGACTAAGACTACTTGAAATGCAATTTATATACTATAATGAAAAAAAAAAAAGCATCAAACAGTTGTCAAGTAAAAAGCTGAACACATGCATGCACAAAATGGCTTTAGAAAGGATTTAACAAGCAAGAAGTGGTAAAATATGACCAACAAATTAAGCAAATATACCAACTAAGGAGTTCAATATGTGGCAGTTCCCAAAATCACTGGAAAAGAATAAATGAAGAATCTGAATTTATACAGCCATATGCGTGTAGTAAGGGTCACTAGTTAGAGCAAGACCCTCAGGAAACAAGGAAACAGGTTTATTGAATGGAAGAGTGCTTTTAGGATGTAAAAGATGCAAACGAACCACCAAGCATGATATCATATCTACCGTTAGCCATGGACTATCTAATATCATGTGCATAGATTGATGATCAATGAAATAAAAAATAATTAGCACATACCAACTTTTGATTCTGACGCAGATGGCAGGAAGACAGTAGCATCTGGCTCTTGAGCAGCAAAGCTGATGACATCGTACGACTTCCCTGCCATGGTGAACAGAATCACCAATATAAGACCAGTTTCTCAGTGCACTTGATACATGCATTATATGTTAGCGATAGTGTATCTACGCTACAAAAACTAGAGAACAAATAGTACAAATTCCAAGGTCTTAGTAAAGTAATAATGACTGGAATCAGTCAAATAATAATTCAAACCACTATAATGGTACACAGTGAAAGGATTGGCAAAACTTGAATCATCTGGTTGTCAGCTTATTTACACCTCATCAGTCCAAACGATAAGACATGCCTTACATCTCACCAGATGAACTCTCGAGGCTGCCAAGTTCCCCATCATGATGTAGCTTGAGCTTCAATTCTTTCCCATGGAAATCAGCAGGTTGTAACTGTTTACAGCAACAGAATCAAATCCTAAACTTCAAGTCATTAAAGAAACCAACAAACCTTCCGCCTTGTACAATACTCATAAAAAAATAAGTATATTTACAAATCAAAACATTACTTGGTTGATGGGCCACTGGATGAGCCAGAGCTCTGTCGAGTCTGTCAAAGAGATATCGAGAAGTGGGTCCTTGGTGTCCTCTTCAAAGTCCACTCCAGGCTTGTACCTACCAATTCAGAAGCAAATATCACATAGCAACAATACATCTAATAGTAAAAATTCAAATTTTATCGAACCAAACAACAGGGCCCTAAAACACAAGATTGCCAAGATACAATCAAAACAAGATCACCAGAGTTCACAAAGCATCAAAAAGAAATTCTTTGTTGATAAAAGATATCAGAAAGAAAAATGAAACCCGTACCTGTCATCAGAACCTTCCATGGTAGAAGATTTGTATTGATGGTATCGCTTTCTGCAAGAAATTGGAACCAAACAGCTTGTATAACATATAAAAAAATGTGAAAAAAAGAGAATTCCCAATTGCAGAAGTGGAGTGGGAGCTGCATTATATATTATAACTCTGCTGGCCTTGGCAAAAGCTGCCATTCCAGCCACTTCTGCCTCCAATGTTGTCCTCCGCTGCTGCTGCAGTCACTCCTACTCGGCAGTCGGAAAGGGGAAGGAAGAAAGAGGATTGAGGATGGGAAAAGAACTGGAGACGAGAGCTAAGGGTTTGAAAGTGTTTTATACTTGTATAAAAAGGAGACAGCTCATCTCTCTGAGCTGGGTAAGGATCCATGGCTGGACCGATTGACTGCCACAGTCCAATAGACCACAAATTGGACCGAGCCAGTGGTTTAGGTCAGATTTTCATTGATCCAGCTTAGGTCGTAAGGGTGAAGATTAATCAAAACCAAGGTAGGTTGACTCAAGTTAGGGCACAAATGACCAAGAAAATTTTTTCAAGAGTCAATATGTGAGAGTTAAGCTGCATCAAGACCAAGCCAATTAGGATCAAGTCAAATTTAGCTATGGAAGTTACTTTGTGGTGGGTGTGGATCAAAGAGTTAAGAATCATTTATAGGATTGGATAAAATCTTAGGTCAGAGTTTATTTGTTTTGAGGAATTTTTTTTTTGATATGATAAATATGTTGGATGCACTAGTATTAGGGTTCAAACCAATGTTTTAAAAACTGACCTGATCTTTGAATCGAAAAAGGGAGAGGGACAACAGTCAAAGGTTCCACCAGGGTCGAACCGAAGGTTGAACCATGATGACATAAAAATAATTAAAAAATATTTAAAAAAAGAAAATCAAAATAAAATTATCTAAAATAACCAAAAACTCATAAAAATATTAAACACAATGAAATTAACTCCTATTAATAAGTTCATAAATTAAAACTTCATAACTCCATAATAACACAAGTAAATAAAGAACAGAGTTTTACCAAATTGATTAAAAAGCTAAAATACACAACATCATGCCACACATTACAAAGAAGCCGTTCCACCACTTTTACAAAATTCTAAATTAGCTAATGACTAAAATCACCACTACTAAAATTAACACCAAATCTAATATTACCATTTTCCATTTCCTGCACAAACGATTGATTTTAATTTAGCAAAACCCCAACTTAACTGTTATTAACAAATTCAAAGAAGAACATGCCGATCATCACTTAAAAATGCAATAATAGGAGGCAAACAATAGTGATAAATAATTAATTGGAGAGAAGGTACATAAAAATTGAATAATCATCATTCAGACATTCTGTCAAAAATGTATCGAGCAAAAGTAATGGATATGCTTAGAAAAAAGATATGTTCTTAAATCAAATAATAGCAAAGAACATTCATCCATTTTCTAATTCAGAACTGAAAAATCCAGCATATAAGTCATTCAATACCTTAGTAGATCAGAACAACAAAAATAGAATAGCATGAAACATATGATAATTTTTTCAGCGATGGGAAAGTTCCATGGGTAGAAAGGAAGACTTTAAAAAGGCAGGGTTGCTGTTTTCTCAAAAAATGATCAGGGCTCATAGCCATCAAGGAGGGGATCAGTTTCAAGAGATGGTTTACTGGGACGTTCAGAAAAACAAATTGTAGTAAGCTCAACTTCTGAAAACAATGCAGAAGAGAAGATGAAGCAAATGCATGCGAAACTTTATATTAGTGATTTTAGATGCATCAAAATAGTGGAACTCTTGGAACACCTCGTTGCTTGTTCTTTATCACGTCATTTATGATTGGGGTGTTAAAACAAATAGGTAGAGAGTGTAAAAATCAAATAGCAACAAACAAAATCAAATAAATCACAGACAAATAAAGACATATGTCACCACAAAACCCAACAAATCACTGAAAATTTTTCAAGAAATGAAAGAGAGATATCACCGGAAGTATTACGAGAACCAGCAACCATTAAATGTTGGCTTTCTTGTTTTTTTCTTCCAAGCCACGACTAGGAAGAAGGAAGGGGTGAAAGGAAAGCAAAGCAGACATGGATGTGTTGCAGAAGAACAAAGGTAGCATACTAGCAATTCAATTCTATTTTTGTTTTGCATATCATTATATAATTTGTAATTCTAGGCCGGAATCCACTAAACTTTTGTTTCTCTTGCAGATTCATAAATAATTTACTTTATGGACACCTTGGTTCCTCAGGAGAGTGAGGAGGACCAGCCCAGTGGAGTGGGATGCCATAGTAGGATCCCTCTGCTGGATGGATTAAAAAGAAGAGTACTCGCCTACCTTCACAGGATTTAAAAGAACAATCATGGTTACGAGAAGAAGAAGAAGCCGTCAAATTCGAAGAAGTGAAAGACAAGTCTTTGCATTAAGAAAACGAATCCAAAACTAGAATTTTAAAAATAGAATCAAATTTGTGATGAAAATAACCAATCTCTTCTAACGATTTCAGAAAAGAGAAATCACATAAATTTATCCATAGAATCCAAAGCCGACCTGGTAGCCGATGGTCGCGGGTGGCGATGATCGACGAAGGAATTCGGACTGCTGTGGAAACCCTTAAAAATATTTCCGGACCGACCGCTGGATTTGGTTAACTCGATTGGACCGGCCGGTCCGGTTCGATTTTTAAGACATTGGATCATTGAGGTAATCGAGGAATGATGTAGTTAGTACGCATGTTAATCGGGTGCCATCTATTACTCGGTCAATCATAATTTCTAGAAAGAACAAGTTCATAGATCGGTAACTTGGCAATTGATGAGAAATGATGAGGCCCTAGGGTAGTGTTTGATAGAAAAATATTATCTATGGATAAGTGTACGTATAAAGTTTATCTATCCCTAAGATAGTGTTTGAAATAGAGGATAAGAGGAGATATCCAAAGGATATCCCCTCTTATTCCCAAAAGCCATAACTATAAGGGATAGATGGGAATAAAGTTAACCAAAGGGATATTCCATGGTTAACCATGGGATATCCCCTCAATTTATTCTCTAGAAAATGCAGGAATAGCTGGTTATCCCTCCAAATAAGAGTGAAAAAAGTTATCCTATGGATTTACCTTTTTGCATTTGATATGATCAATGGAATAGCCAAGGGATATCCCTAGGGATAGCCAGGGAACAAACTCTATCCCGTACACTTATCCATGGATAATATTTTTTCTATCAAACACTACCTAAGAATATTCCTTGGCTATCCCATTGATCATATCAAATGCAAAAGGTTAATCCATAGGATAACATTTTTTTACTCTTATTTGGAGGGATAACCAGCTATTCCTGCATTTTCTAGGGAATAAATTAAAGGGATATCCCATGGTTAACCATGGTTAACCATGGATTATCCCTTTGGTTAACTTTATTCCCAGCTATCCCTTATAGTTATGGCTTTTGGGAATAAGAGGGGATATCCAGGAGATATCCCTTCTTATCCCCTATTTCAAACACTACCTAAAGGTGGTGCCAAAGATTTTCAACCTTTTCTTTATAATTTAGAACTTACCCTTAAAAAAATTCCTTATTTTTCTACTTTTCAAAATTATTTTTATTATTTTAAAAAATAAAAATAAAAAATTTATATTTTTTTTGACATTGCTGCTGCCATCATTTGTATTTTCAACATAGCTGCTAATAACATTATCAGTCTTTTTCGCCATCACTATTACTACTTAAAAGATAACATCACTATGTTTATATCATTTAAAAAAAAAAAATGAACATGTTTGTATTATATCAAAGCTAGAGCATAACACTATATGGATCAATAGGAACATGGTACAATTAGTTAATCATATTAAAAATTCTAATACAAACATAATTTGATTATTAGATAAGTAGCATAATACAACATGTGTAATCTATTAAACAAATAGTCAGTGTTAGGTTGACAACTTAATTAATAACATAATTAACAAGAATAGATATAGCTCACTTAGCATAAATAGACACAACCTACTTAATATTAATTTGTTACTTTATTTTTTTAATATAAAAATATATATTTTCTAACATAATACTTAACGACCTCAAAAAGTTATTATAATATTAAATTATTTAAACTACATAATTTATTATCTATAAGAGACCTAGTTGCAAAACTAAATGAAAATACAATTAATTTTAAATTAATAAAGTCATCATTGCTTCATTTTCAAGTTAACAAGCCAGCATGTGACATAATATAATTATTTTATATTATAATTATCAATCTAAATTTATTTATTTTATATAAGATTTAAATAGTGTTTACATAACATATTTAATTTTACTATCCTTGTTGTCAACATTATTATCTTTATTACTATAATTAACATTGCTATAGCCATTATTACAATTATTATCAACGTCATCCCCACCATCTCTAATAAATCAATTCACTATCGCTGCTCTTGCCATACTTTTATCGTTATGACCACCAGTTCCACCGTAGCACCTTATCCCTGTCCAGCACCCAACGCAGCTAATCTTTGCCGTTGCTATCATCCATTCAAGCATGTTCATCTTTATGAAAGTGATGCAGACACGTTCTTATTAGTACATAAATTTATAATCAATTATATTCTGATTTATAAAACTTATATTTCAAAAAATGAACCTGCTAGCGGTCAGCAGCCACATGATGAAACCAAATGCACCTGAAAGTTGGATTTAAATGAACCTTCATTAAATTCCTGATACATCCCTTTTTTTTTCATATTATCATACCAAATCGTATTAGGATCAGTCAGGAACAACTTCGATCAACGTCTGATTAAAAAAAAAAAAAAAAAGATCACAGAGAAACTCCAAGTTCCAACAGATGCTCGAACGCAGCACTAACAGGCAAACCATAGGGCACGAAAGAAACCTTTCTGAAAACGAATCGTTTTCACCCACAAAACGTACATCTGGAAGAGAAGGAAACCTCAAGACCGAATAACCTACTTAATTTGATTACTCTCTTGAATGCCTGGGTCCAATTTGAAGAAAACTTGACCTATGATGATAACGTGTAAGAATTGGGATTATGGACCTCATTGACGATGATATGGGGCTAAGCCTCCCACAGTATGGATCTATATAGAACTATCTATTAAAAATGTTATTGTGAGACTGGAAATATTTAGTATTAGGATTTCTTCAGTCTTTTGCAGCCGGTACTTCATCCGGTTGGAAATATAGCAGTAGCTGAAATATGTTGATTCTATTTTATGCTCTTTTTCTTTTCTCAATTCCTTATATTTCATTTGCCCCGACGATTTTTTTTTTCTTCCAAATTTTGCCTTAACACAGTCTATTAAACTACTTCGCTCGAAGCCACCTCCCCAATTTCCATCCAGACGACTCCATTCTTTTGTAATTATTATCAATGATTTCTTCAGTTGCCTTTACAAGAAAATAATGACAAGAAGTAATTACAGCAAGTCATTGACGAGCAGTGCATACGACCATACAAGTTTTCATCAGAAACAAAACAGAGCCCATAATATTCATGCAGAAAATTGCACGGAAATAGCTAGATTAATTTTAATATCAGCAAAACTTTTGACAGATCTGCTCCATAATGTTTATGCAAATATAGATCCGACCATTCATTTCCAAGCCAAATTATAAGATCAAGATGGACTCATATAAAGAGTGAAGGAACACAACTTATATTCACAGAACTGCCTTAAAATCTTAAAACAGGAAGCCCTACTTGGCTGGATGGATCATTCAGGCAGCATGAGGCAGCCCAGGAACCATTATACCTCAAATCCGCTCAGGAGAATTACTGCAACTTTGACTTGGTATGCAGCCCGTTGACGGAAAAAATCACATCATAATTTACAATTCAAATGCAAGTACTCTTTAGTTTTCCTAGATTACAGCGTTTCCAGTTCAAAACATGGACACTTGCAGATTGATCGAGCACAGATTTGTCACGATTTTGGAAGTTCAATTTAACAACAACCTCGGTGCTTTTCAAGTTTGGAGAATAGCAATAAGAGAAGGTGGCAGGCATGAGTCAACTAAATCCCTGAGATATTCATATATTTGCAGAAATACATTAGCCAGAATGCTGACTTTAGCACCTAACAAAGGTAGACAACAACAAATTAGTGAGTCCATACGTAGATCTGTGAACATGAAATGGATGGGATAACAGAAAAGCAAAAGTTGACATTCAACAGGAAGGTCCCACTTTTCTCAAGGTTGAGAAATAAGAATGTGACTAATGACCAAGTTAAAAATAATGCAAAAGCAACACAGAGATAAGTTTAACACTGTAAACACAATTTTAAAGTGAACCTTTTCAAGTCTTTTTTTTTTAAATATATATATCATACAGAACAAGTTGCATGAAAGAGGCCATTGTCATCGAATAGCAGTATCGATATGAACACCAAGGCATGTAAAAAGCTTATCAACAGCATGCACAGACTCTGGTAGGCATGCCATCTAGAATCAATAATCATGTGGGCACTGAAAAAAATTATTAGGTGCTAAGGTTATAACCTCTGATTCTGGATCAGGAGATACTTTGTGAGGATCACAGACTGTCTCAAATGCCGTTTCTGTTATTGTGCGTACATACTGACCCATGTACTGCATGTGATGGATCAATACATGAACTTTTTATTCAATAAAATTTACAGGGATAGCAAATCAACCTAGCAGTTTGATTGTTACCTGAACATACTGGTTCATATGAAAAGGATGAAACTGCCTCAGGAAGGTTCCAATCCCGATGACCTGAAAAAACATCAGTAACTTCTACATGCCATATAACTAGCATATATATTGATATTAGAATTCCAAATAACCTGCATGAAATATTTTGGATTGTAACTAAACTCAGCCCACTATTTCATACTAGATCTGTAGATGATGGATTTGCAAGCAATCTGGTGTAATTTAAACATGCATTGAGATAATAACTAGAATTGAATTTAACCATAGATTTCAAGATGATGTGCATGCATATTGTGAAGATGCTTCCCATCAAGATTACAGAGAAGGTAATGTAGATTATCATGAAGGCAATAGTGTCAAAAGAACTGTATCTATTTCAAAAAATGAATAACTTACCATCGGAGAAAAATCTATTATGGACTTCTTCAATCGACTGGTCAAAGTGCCCAAATGAGAATCAAGGACATAGCGTGACAACTGCATGTAAAAAACAGTCAAATTAATTCGAGTCAAAAAGGAACCTACATTGAGCAAGTTTTCTCTGCCTGGGTGGTTGAATGGTAGGGGTAGGTCAGTGCACCAGAAAGGAAGGTTTGTGACATGCTAATTGTGTAACTTTCTGAAAAATAAAGATTAATCAGTATATTAAACAAGTAAATCAAACAAAAGTGTTTGAACAATGTCCATAGCATACAAATCCATAGTGATTGGCTTGTTAAGGCATGCGGCACAGTGAATTGTTTAATATTCACCTTAGAATTAAGAACAGACAAATATACTCATGTTACAAAGCCATGTATAAATTATATTGATAGAATAAATTCAAAGCTTAGTCCCAGAAAAATTACCACAAAAAAATTCCAAATGGAATATCAGGCCCACCAGATATAACTCATTTGGACACTGCAACTCAGGAAGTCACCATGATTGGGAACACATTTACCTTGAGAGAGAGTTCATCACAATGATTTCAGTATAATTTTCTTATAAGCATGAACCATTGCATGTGACAAGATCACAGTGGTGACTAAACATAACAATCATCATCACCATCTGTCAGAGACAGTGGTTCAGCATGCATTAAAGCATGTCAATGTGGTGAATAAGAGCCTAACTGACCATCATGCATGTAATAAAAGTCTAGGTGAGTTTCTTGTACATATCAAAAAAAATTAATATGCATAATCATGAGAACAATTTTAGATGACTCATGCATAAGTAGATTTTACAATCACCCTATTTGTGATTGGAAACAACAGAAATGCTTCAAGGAGAAGGCTATATGCTGGAGATTGCACCGATATTTGTCTATACTTAATTTGAAAGATCAACCATAAAGTGTTAATTTGAAAGATCAACAATATGGCGGTTTAAAGATTTATGCAACTGTACTTTGAGCTAAAGGACAAAGCTTGGAATATTGTAAAGTCCTGGAACAGTATGGTGGTTTAAAGATTTATGACTTTGAGCTAAGGACAAAGCTCAGAATATTGTGAAGTCCTGGATCTTTCTTGATAGGAGAGTTGGAACAGCAGAATGCCATCAATTGAAACAAAGGCATAAAAGGTCCAACTAACCTGTACCACCTCTTGTGAAGGTAGGGGTAAGAAAAGAAAATAAAAAATTAATGATCAGGAGCTGAGTTGGTATTGAGAAGTCTAAAGAATCAAGCAAGATTTATTTTGGACATTTCATCCAAACAAGGTCTACGGAACCGTGACCCAGTGCCGAACCAGTGCCAGACTGGTTCGGTTCAGTTCAGTTCAAAGGAGAACCAAACTGGATGGGCACCATACCTCCCTTAATCTAATTTTTTAAAATTATTTTTTCAGGGTTTTTCAGATCTGGTCCAGTTTGTTCATGGATTTCTAGTGGAACCGAACTGAACTGGTGTGGCAAAATGAGTCGATAATCAGTCGGTTCGGTTCAGTTTAGAAAATAATGCATCCAAATAAGTTTCAAATGAAAAGCATTGAGTGCTAAATAAAGATAATAAATTCACGCATTCCACTTGAACAAAAAGAAACTTAGTTCAAGAAAATAAGGTTCAATTTAGAAAAAAAGATGTTGAGATTACTCTTATAAAAAAATCGATGTCAACAATGATAGCTTTGATAGAATATAAAGGGGAAAAAACCTGTGATATTGAAAAAATGAATGCACATCTGCCCAAAAAGATTGGAGGATCATTTGAGATGTAGACAGTTTGAAGAGGAGAAGATAAACCAATGAATTTTCGTTGCTCATCCAATGCTTGGAGAAAGAGTTCTACACTTGCACCACCCCTATCATTCTCTTCAATGCACTATTTCACAGAAATTCATTTCATAACCTGTCATCGTTCTTATATCTAGATCTAATTATCAACAAAAAAGCATCATCTACTGACCTCAAGTATTCTTTGTCTCTCAGAATATATTGAAGCAAGCATACCTTCAGCAGCAGAAGTTATAAAAGCAGCTTTAACCTGCATGATATTACCATGCCATCAATACAGTTCCGTTGAATATGATCTTACATGATAGATTCATAAAGTAGTTCAATATTGTTACAAATTTAAGATAGAATAACAAGAAAATCAGAAAATTTTGTTTTATCTTATGTTGTGTCGTCAAAAGTTCAGAACAAAAAATTGAATCAACCTACTTAAAAGGACAAAACAAGCTATTGTTAACACTATTCTTGGCTAAGCAGTTTTGCCGGTTATCATTTTCCAAGTGATTACAGCAAAAGGAAAGTGAAAACGACAGACATGAAGGACTACCATACACTTATTGGTAGAAGACAATTTTGAGACTAACATATCAATCAACATGTAGAAATACCTGCATATATTTCCACATATTTCTTTGTTTAGACATGTATTCACATGTTTCAATTAAAATATTTATTGTAGAATTTATAAAATTTTGGTGGCAGGTAGGAATACTGGTGCTTTAGCATGCCAATTTTAGATAGCAAGCAAAAATATCCAACAGAACTAAATTGAGATCACATTCCTAATACTTGGAGTTTCATAAGAAGCTTTACCCTACCCAATGGTAATGCTAATATGATCTAATGATTATTGTAAATTTAGGTATTTAGGATTAATTATGTAGCAAGAAGGTGAATTAAGTGAAGATGTGAATCATAGAGTTAAAGCATGATGGATTAAGTGAAGGAGTGCTTCGGGAGTATTGTATGATCGGCTCATCTCATTAAAATTGAAAGAAAAATTCTATAAAACCGCTATTAGGCTAGCTATGCTATATGGAGCAAGTGTTGGGCAATACTGAAACAACGTGTGAATAAATTAAAAGTAACAAAAATACGTATGTTAAGATGGATATATGTAAAACTTTAAAAATAAAATTAGAAATAAACATATAAGAAAAATGATAGGAGTAGCCCCAATTGAAGATAAAATGAGAGAAAACTGATTACGGTGGTTTGGACATATACAACGAAGACCGTAGGATGTTCCAGTTAGAAAGAGTAATCTTTTAACAATCCATGGTACGGATAGAGGTAGACTAGACCTATACTAACATGGACATAAATAATTAAAAAAGATAATAACTATTTATAATTTGAATATCGACTTAGTCCTGAATAGAGCAGAGTGAAGGAAGCAGATTCATGTAGCCAACCCCATGTAGTTGGGAAAAGGCTTAGATGAGTTGAGTTGAGTACTATATGTGCTCTTGCCTACAGGACCATCTGTCATGCATATATGCTGCCCTTCTTTGCATCACTTGGGTCACTTTGAGACTAAACTCACTGCTCTTTTGACCACTTTCTCTATCACATAGTTGAGCCTTTCCTACTGTTTGATCAAGCTGGTGATCTTACTGACCAATATCCCACCAATAGATTCTCATCCATTTTGAAGACTCTAATCTCCTAGAGGACAAGGAGGAAATCTCCCAGTCCAGCACCAAGGCCAAGGATATCCAATGACTCACGACAGCTAGGCTTGTAGAGCTCTATAAAATTCTTTCATGGTTGAATAATAATTAGTGCTTCCCTCATCTCTATTTTAGTAAAGAGAGATTCTATTCAGATGGTCAGCAATATGGCTTTCCAGTATCCATTAATGAATGAAGCACATCGAGAATGACCATCAGTGTGCCATCATTCCAGTGTATAGCCTCTTGCTTCTTCAGCTCTGGTTTTATCACCAATTGTGGAAATATTTTCAACTGCAATGAATTCTGGGTTTACAAGGCAAACTCTCATCTGTCATCCAATTTAAGTTCCTTCTCTATTGTGGAAGCCTATCTATCACAGTTACAGAGTAGAGGTTTTTATAAGTATTGACATCAGGATGTTACCCCTAATATATGAAATTATAATTTTCATAGTGATATGCTTCATTGCTTACCCCTGAAACTTTACATAATTTTCAGAATGAATATGTGGATAGAGTTCTGTATGATATTTTTAAAAAAGCAAAAACAGCGACATGGATGATAAGCTAGGATAACAAAGGTACAGTGTTGTTTAGTAATCCGATGACCTGAACTAGGAGAAACCAATAGAATACTCTTTTGTTCTAGATGCCAACATGGATGTTCTGATATCATTACCTTACATGTCGACTTCAACTTAAAGGACACAAGGTAGCGTAGTAGTTGAAGCTGTCCAATAGCTGCCAAGCACTTGGTTAATGGCTCCCATGATGCATTGAAAATCTTGCCCTATCCAAGAATTTTTAATTATATAAGATAAAAAACAGCAATCATATTCCTGATAATTAAAATCAATTAGTTTCAAGAGAACAAATAATTAATATTTAATAAATTTTGTAATAAAGATAATGTTAACCCTGAGCATCCTTTGGTAGTTAAATCAAGAAAAGAATTGGAATCAAAAAATAAATGTAGTGGCAAGCCAATGGCAAGCAATGTCTGTCAGTGCTACTGATATCCAGCTTTTGTTTTTGAACTCACTGATCCCATGATCCTATTGAATCAAATAGAACAGGTTATCTACAAGAAAGATATAGGAAATTGATACGCATGGCAACTTTTGGCTTTTGAAAATGGTCTGAGAAGCACAAAAACCTACCAAACATTTCTAAAGGATTCAAACAAAACTAAGGACAGTCACATAAAAAATATAAACATTCATATTTCATACCATCTGGATATAGGATGGCCAACCCATCAATGGTAAGGATGTAGAAGGTCCCAAAGAATCATCAAGCTTCCGTAGTTCTTCCAAGCATCGTGCATCTAACTGAATCAAAATCCACTTATTTCATTAATCAATGACCTTACCTAAAACAATCTGAAAGAATTCACAAGAAAGAGATTTTCCCTACAAAGATATTTAATTTCGTAAAGATAATTTTCTCTACAAAGATGCTTAAATTTGTCAAGAAATGTTCCATCATGCTCAACCTACAAAATGATTACATATGCATGTACTGCAAACCCAATCTAATTTCAGTTGCCTCATGAGTAAATAATGCTATGAAGAAACGTCAACATCATTGCTAACTTATTCATTTTTTTATTTATCTTATCACAAATTAATTAAATTAGTATATATGTATAAAAACATGCTTATTCCTGGCAATGGTTCACTAATCTTCTAAATAGACGAAAACACATTGCAGTTCACAAATATATCATTTTGAAACTCACCAAATTCTTGAAACCCTTCAGTGCATACTCTAAATTGTCCTTGATAATTGCAGTTAATAGACAATCCAAGCTGGCTAAGCCTACCTGCCCAACACTGTAGAACATAACGTAATTATTCATTATCTTTAAATAATCATCCAGTGATGAAAAAAGTACCTGTAGCATTCATCCCCAAAAGTCTTTGATAGAAAATAATGAATTGTTTTGAAATGAAATTAACTAATAGTGCTGGAAATAAGAAAACATGTGGTAAACCTTAAAAGGACCAAGTTGTTTTCAGCAAGTAGATGATACTAACTCAGGGAAGACTTCTTGTGTGCTTCTTGAGTTCTTGCAACAATGAATTGCAATAGGATAGGATGATTTTCCGGATTTTTTTCAAACAAGATTCCAAGGAAAAAATATGTTCTATCTAAAACAAAGAGGTGAATGGACATGAGAAAGCAGAGAAATTATCCATCCCTTAGAAAAATAGCCAACATGGCTTTTGTGGCCGAGTATAAGCTTTCAATGAGTTGACAGTGAGTTCTCAAAAATCAATAGCAGTGCAGGAAAAGATTCAAATGCAAATATGGGGAATCAGATCTCTCAAAAAAATAACAAGGAAGTGCTTAAGAAGCCAGCACAGGAGTGAGTTTTCAGAAAGATTCCAAAGAATTTGTGGCATATATAGGCACTTAAGTTTCATATCAAAGATTATCATAAAAACAAACATGCTCTGGTAAAATAAGAGGCTCAGAAAACAGACATCTACAGAAATAATGATCAGCAATAACCTACAAACCAAAAACCTTTTTTTCAAGAAGTACATGTGAAATAGAAGTTTGTTGACCCTCACTATCCTCATATCCTCATCTTGATTGCTTAGTAAACAGAACAGCCTTGAGACATAGATTATAGCCAAGTTTGAATAGAAACAATTTGCAATAAAATAGTGGGTTCCTAATATAAATTTGCTCAAAGAAGGCAAATGGATTGAAGTTAAACAAACTAGTTGGAAGTGTGTAGCATCCACAACCAACAATATGCATATGAAACATTAGTCATCTTTGTTTCTCATGTTTTTCAAAAAAATCAGATCAGTAAAAATTCTTGGAAAAGTATAAATACGTAGCAATATTGGCAGCAAAATTGGGCAGCACTATAAGGCATGCCAAATACCAGACTTCTTGAGAATACAATAACTCAGAATCAGAATGGTGCACAGAAACACTATAACTGGTTCTATACATATTCCTTTGTCTTGTTTGCATCTGATGCACTTAGTTTCCAGGCTAAGCGATTTCCAAACATAAATTTAGAAGTTTTTAAACTTCTGATTACACAAATTCAAACATACAAACTATAATGAATCACCAATAGTAGTTGTAGATCATAGACTAGTAGGGTGTGCATGCAATGGATGTGCTTGATTGTGCCTACAAGTACTCGTTAGAGAGTGGGAGACCTCTAGAGAAAAGATAAAATATTAACTACAAAGAAAGGCCTCATTTCTTAATTTAGGAGAAAAGAAGGCTTGCCATTCCTTTCAAACATTAAGTGAAGCGTTTCACCTAGTCAGGGAGAAGCCAGATACCACAAAAATCAAATCCTTTCAGCACCACTATAATCTACAAAAATGCAACATTCTTGTTGAAGTGGACACACAACTTATATTTGAAAGGCAATATCCTATTTAATCCATCGATATTGATATATGTGAGGCAATTAATCCTAGTAACAATTCCAATACTTCTTTATAAAGATAAGAAACAAATTTCAACAAACCAGACATATTTTGCCTTGCAGTAATGCTTTCTCAACATTTCAGGCGTGGCATAACCAGCCAACTCCCATTTCTAACAATAATTCATGTGCAAAAGCAGTGATGCATTTGTGCTGGTGAATGTCAGAACATGAGGATATTTAAAAAGGATTTTTGCAATATATACCCCTCAAAACTTCTGATTTTGCAGGTATGCCCTGTAATTTTACATTGTGCATGAATGCCCTTCCAAATACCTTTGTTTTTAAGCCAATGCCCTTGCTTTTAGTTATCAGTTGAACAGTGTCAAAACTAGTCAATTTTTATGTAATGACATGTATGTCCTTGACTGTTGACTGGGCTCAAGAGAAAAGATGGCTGCCATTTTCGTAACTCTTAGAGATATTATAAAGTTAAAATCATCAAATGCATGAAGAAGAGAAATGGTACAAAACAATGTTTAAAACAAATATCCACAGAGGATGTTCCTCCAACATGGACCAGTAAATATCAAATAGTTACATAGATAATAATAATAGATAAATTAATTACTAGAGCAGATTTAAATTTGAACTAAAGAAACATCAGATGAAAGAACATAATTTGATTATCGGATTAAAAAATTTGTTTCATATAAGAAAATGATACTACTTACAAAAGATGTATCACATGTAGATGCAATCTGCACACTGTATCCCCCATTCAAAAACACTACAAGTCCAGTAATAAATGGAAGCAAGAAGTTGCATACCATGACTCAATTAGATTGATGAAGTGCAGTCCTAGTAATTCATTTCCTTCAGCATCAAACCTAAACAACAAATTAATACATGACACATGCTTCCAACGTAAATCTTATAATTCAAAGCTATTAACAACAGGAGACTGCCAGAAACATTCATGAAGGGACAGTATTGAAATCTTATGGCACAAAGAGAAAAGCAGGGAGGGGAAGGGGGCAAGAAGGAGATGACATACTTAAGTCACATGCTCAGTAATTCTATTATATTCAAGAGATACTCACCAACCACTCATAGGCTCTATAAACATTGATCGAGAAGGATCCGACAATTGTAATAATTGGCGCAACAAATGTCCTGAAAATAGTTAAACAATGTAATGATAAATTTCTGTGGGTATGATTGACATGGCATCTACTCAGATACTTTTATGGCTACCAAGCTAGAAGAAGAATATTTAAGTGTGACACTATTCAGGGGTTAATTGCAAATCAAAAGGCTTTAGGGGTAAAGGAGTCAAAAAGCCTCAAGGGCCTTCTTATTGCAAAAATACCTTCTCAAAGTCACATTCTAATTTAAATTTCAAATTTTGCAATTTTTCAAGAGTGAGCTACATTCAGAGTCAGGTAGTGAAGAGCTTACCATAGAACGTTGGTGCTTTAGAGAGGTCATTCAATTGTGCAACTGTAATTGCTGATCCTTGCTTTCTTTTAATGAAAGCAGCATGTTCCTGTCAAAACCAAAGGAATGAAAACCACATATGATATTCAAATTTCAATGGATTTATGAGGGAAAAAAAGGAGCAAAATAGCAGCTGATGATATACCTTTTCAGCACACTTCTTCAAAACTTTGGTAAAAGTTTCTTCCCAAATACGGTTCCCAGGTAGATGAAGTAAATCCTGTGATGACTACTCATCATCAGTTCTGCAAGAAAAATGGTACAGAACCAAATGCATACAATAGTGTAGAGGTGTCTTTCCTGTTTAACCATCTAATGATACAATGACTCACGAGGTCAGATGTGCTTACACCAGAAATGCTGAGGAAGATGCATGGATGTGCTATAGCAAGGGAAAAATAAATTTGCAGTTTGGAGGAAGCTCAAGAGTTACATTATCTAGAAATAAAGCTCCATTGATTAAGACTATATAGTCATGTTCCTTGAATACTAGAATGTGTGTTGGCAAGGAGGGTGGCTGAGATCTGTACATAAGAGTTAGAAATAAGGGAGAGCAGCAAGAGACTTAAAATAAGCTAGATGGAAATTTTGAATATGAATATGAAATAGCTAGTTCAAATTGGATGGCTTCAACCTTAATAAGGATGAAGAGCAAGATATTCACTTAGATGGTCTAAGGATAGTTGATGACTGCAAGTTTAGAAAGCATTTATGCACCAACATTCTGACACAATTCCAATCACAGAGCAGTAGTGCCAAAGTCGGATTTACCAATACTTGCTCAACAGCCTGGCTCCAAGTTAAACAAGATGAATGATCTCATAAAATTAATTATAATTCTTACATACATTATATTTCAATATAATAGAGACAATTTTTTTTTAATTGTCCTGCTCATGTAAATGCAGAGTCAACTTATTATTATGTGCACTTGAGGAGCTATAGCATACTCTTAGTGCCCATATTAGGTTATTGGCTTGATTAGCCAGTCTTTTTTGCATTATTGTGTACTTCCAACACTTCTTATTCAAGGCATGTTGCATCAGAACATAGCATTAGCTTCCAGGCTCCTGATAATAAACTTGGACACCTCCATGTGACATTGGCTCATTAGTTGACAAACACCATCAATAGTTTGACTTTGCTGTATCTTTCTAATTATAACCGGCTGAAAGGTGTGTAAAAGATGTTGGATCTCAACCAACCGCAAATGGCTAGGCTTGAATTTCCTTGAGGATAACACTATCAATCTGTATTTGTTGCTTAACAAACCAACATGACTTATTTTGTGGGATTTATAGTGGGCAGGAGTAAGTTTACTGATCATCCACTCCTTTCTAACAAGTCCAACAACTGAAGATCTTCCACAAGTTCATGTTCAATTTAGACTGTTCCTTCAAGAGGCTAAAGTCAATGTTTCTTCTTTTCTGAGACTTGTCACCTTTTTGGGTCTGAACACCAGAGTCAGTTCAGCAGTAAAACAACTTTTAGAGACTTTCATGTGGGATACGATGCCTTCTGAACCATTTTCCATTTTTCTCATGGTACAGCACTAGTTTTTGATGATTATGAAGTCAACAACATTAAGGGTTAGCCCCTTTGAAAATCTTGTATCTTCACCTTAGATCTGCTGCATATTGTCAGCCTTCCAAAATTTTCATAGAATCATTCCTAGGATTCTCTCCAGTAGAGATGGCCTTTATGCTTTCAATTGACATTTTTGGCCTCATTTTGTGCCTCCTTTAGCAATACAACGAAATAGGAACTGGTTGCATTAACAATCAACAGCAATCACACCTAGGTGGAACTATATCCTTCTTGCCAGTTGGATTGTTGTGATTTTGACCACTAAAAGTATAGAGAGAACAGCTATAATGATAAGGTCAAGATGATATCTGATCACAAGCTATATTACATATGGGAAAGGACAATGGCAGAAATGGAACTGGTTTTGTGGTATATGATGATGGAAATAAAGATGTTAGTGCCAGGTCAAAAATCTTTTAAGTACAGGAGAAAACAACCAGCTCATTATAGTGCATGAAGAAAGAATTAAGAGGCAATATCTGCATGAGGAAAATCAAGAGGCAATATCTGAACGGAAGGGGCACGTTAAGGCATGTTACCTGGAGATACCAGAATGGCTGATTCAAAAATATTTTTTAGTATGCAAGGATGTAAAGTAGAGCTAGTATTTGGAATTTAGAGACTGACATGGAAAATGTGATCCTTGAAATTGCTCTATTATACACTTATAATAGCAAACAAATTTTATAAGCTAAAATAACTCTAATTATAGTTAGAATCAAGGTTTAAATCCCATAAGATAGGGCTACCCTGATTTTTTACGGAATAGGATACACTGCCATCCCACCCTATCGCTACACTTGGGATGGAAGATGTCCTCTAGCACACGGATTGGGATGCTAGTATGATGGTAGGATAATCCTGCCTCGACACGTCGAATAATAACCAGTCCCAATATCTTATGAGACGTCCTGCCAGAATCTGAACTCATTGTTAGAATGAGGAATATAGGATCTAAAACCATTATTAGAATGAGGAATAGAGATTCTGAACATGCCACTTCAACTAACTTGGACATACAAGGATGAAGAGATAGATGAAGATGCATTGACCCCTTTCTTATGTGTGATCTTTTTTACCTCTTTTAATGCTACAGATTCATGTAAGAAAATGAAAATATTTTAAGCAATTAACTTCAACATTTAGTAGTGTAAGGTACAAAAGCAACAAGTATCACCCCACCTCTACCAATTGATATGGAACATAATTATAACAAGAATCATTGTCATGGAAGAAACATGTAAAACTTATTTGACAAACAATTAACAAGCTTGTAAAATCAAATAATAAAAAACTGAAAAAAAATATCTAAAAATAATGGAAAATATATGTTTAATAAGGAATAAAAGCACTGAATAAAAAAAAGTGCAACATCATAAATTAGATTTTAGAAACATTGATTTTAAGTCACTAACAACTCTATAGAGCATAGAATACTTTCCTCTACAACAAATAAGTAGATTTTATTTTACCAGCTAACCTTCCCGGCTCCAAAATTGGCTCCTCTTGCCTCAAGTAGCCTCAAAGAGTGACTAGACACCAACTCATAATGTATCAATATCATGGTGGTGATCAATTTTAAATCTTGTTCAAAGGCCTTTTGAACTCATATGTAACTTCTAACTACTAATATATCAACATTTCAAAATATGATAAAACAAAACTTAAGAATCTAACAAACCAAATTGGAGAAAGTAATGATATTTTTATGACAACTGAAGTAGATTGTAGTCCCATGTGGCATCACCATCTGGCCATAAATATATTTGAAATTTGTGGAGAAATTGATAGATGAGACAATTAAGGAGTAGGTAAATACTAGCATAATAGGAGAATATAGTGCTCAATCACCATGCATTTAAAAATCTCTTCAAGAGAATACATGAAATGTAATTTTAATGGAAGTAGAGATACAAATGAAGAAACAATGAAGATTGCAAGCCAAGAGATACCAAGGAATGAAAAATTTAGGTATTTGGAATTAATTATCCAGCAAGAAGGTAAAATAGGGGAAGATGTGAATCATAAAGTTAAAGCATGATGGATTAAGTGAAGGAATGCTTCGGGAGTATTGTATGATCGATGCATCCCATTAAAATTGAAAGAAAAATTTCATAAAACCGTTATTAGGCCAGCTATGCTATATAGAACAAAGTGTTGGGCAATACTAAAACAATATGTGAATAAATTAAGTGTAACAGAAATGTGCATGTTAAGATGGATATGTGGTAAAACTTTAAAAGATAGAATTAGAAATAAACTTATAAGAGAAATGATAGGAGTAGCCCCAATTGAAGATAAAATGAGAAAATCGATTACAGTAGTTTGAACATATACAACGAAGGCCTTTAGATGCTCCAATTAGAAAGAGTGATCTTTTAATCCATGGTAAAGATAGAGATAAAGGTATACCTAAACTAACATGGATAAAAATAATTAAAAAAATATAACTATTTGTAATTTGAATGTCGACTTATTCCTGAATAAAGCAGAGTAGAGGAAGCAGATTCATGTAGCCGACCCCATGTAGTTGGGAAAAGGCTTAGATGAGTTAAGTTGAGTTGAGTTAAGAGCACAATTACCTGCACAAGATCCTAACTTCATTGTCACTCAAAAGGACAAAGTTATGAAGCCCACAATATGAGATGAAATTTAAAAAGGCATTTATCATTAGTTGAAGTAGATCTTTTATATTCTTGATAACTAAGCACCTATATTGTTGGCAAAGACAATCACAAACATATCAAATATACACAACATCTGTTATAAATCAACACCAAAGACCAAGATAAAAAATTGGAGACAGTGAGTATAGGAAAGAACATAATACGATCGTCAAAATTAATAACAAATATTACAAATCATCACCTGAAAGGATTCCATTATTTGTAACTGTGAAAGAATATAAGCTGATAATGTCCTCAGATTGACTTCAAAAATATCATGTCCAACTGTGGAAAGGTGAAAAATGTCATTAGTTAGATGATCAAATTGTTGTGAATATAGCTGCTTAAGCTATACTGAATATGAATATTTTGAAGAAATCATTACTGGGGAGCTTTATGGAGCTATCACATTAGCTCTACATTTCTTTTTCTAGAAAAAGGAAGAAATAGTCAAGTATAGCCATCTAGCCTTGTCCCAACCATCTACAAGTGGATAATATACTGACCCTTACATGAGCTACTAAAGGTTAGTTTGTGTTTTCCTTCTGCAATTCCTTTTACACAAATTTTGACAACCATTTATCAATTCTTTATATTTTCGTTGCAATGTCCATGTCATCTCAATCAAATTATTCTTTCAATTTGTTCTCAAATGATGCGACTCCTATACCTCTGACATGTACACATCCATCTCAACATTCACATCTTGGCCCCATCAATCTTTTTTTTAAGGACCTTCTTTACTTCCTAAGACCTTAAGCATATGATATTTTGTAGGCCTTATATCTAAACTGTAAAGTTTTGCTCTAAGTCATGATGTCATGTGTTGAACACTGGAAAACTATAGAGACTTCTATTTACTCCCCATCTACCTAGCTGTAATTCGGCCTCATGTAGTTTCATCTTCATGTCCATTCTTTTATAATATTAGATCCAGGTTAACACAATGACATCATAGTATCTCTTTCCTCCTGATTCTACCCAAAGCTTTAGCTTTCATTTGAAATAGTAAATAAAAGATGATGAAACTTCACTATCAATCTTTAGTAAGGCAGTACAGCACCAAGCATCACACTTTCATTGAGCTAGATATAAATTCTGAGGTGTAAGGACTAAAAGATAAAATAGATGAGTTGTCCTTTCCAAGTTAAAAGAAAAAATGGAGAAGGTGTGCATGACTACGGATGTTGTATTTACAATATTTACAATTAAAGATCAATTTGGTAGGTAAGGTCATAGCATTGCATAAACCAAAAATGTATAAAAATATAAAAAAAAGTCAATTAAGAAAACATGTCTTCCTTAGTGTGACTGCATTGTTCTAGCATAATTTAACATGCAGCACAAAATAAGGGTTACACCGATACCCAGGTCTGGCATCAAAGTCCATGATGTGAAAAATGGTGTAAATAAATGTGCATCCCCTTCCCTTTAATGATTCAAAAAAAAATCAAAAATTAATGTGCACATCTACCATAAAGGTATAGCATTACAATATAAGGTAGGTGCCCATAAGCCTCCACATGCGAGGCACACAAACTCAAACCTAAATATTGAAAATTACAAAGCCCCAAAAGATTTTGTCCAAAAATGTCTACTATTTTAACTCATGTTTCATTTAAGCAATAAATTAGTGGTACTCTTAATTCATCAAGAGTTAAAACTTCATAAGGATGGTCGGGTACTTCATTTGCGCTACCACTATGGAAATGTTAAATGTTGTGCTTATTTAGATATGAATGTTGCAATTATAAAAGTTTTAAAATTGCACGCTTCCTATTTTGACTAATTTTCTAATCATCAAGATGCTACGAAATCATCCTAAATGTAGGTTTTTCATATAATTCTAAAGGGGCGATAACCCTTAGCTTTCATGAATCATGGTATGGCATACTAGTCCATGCTGGTATGTATTAGGCATACCGCACCAAACTAACATGTTGTATAGGGTGTGTACCAAGTCCTAGCCCTTCGCATAATTTGATTTAGTAATTCATTTTTAAAGGATCTGATGGAGTTTTACGCTGGCTATCAGCTACCTAACCCAACCCTCCTCCTTACCTAGACTTGGGATCGGCCTTGGCGGAGTTGATATGTACCAAGTATCAAGTCAAAAACTCTAAATCAATAGGTAATAATTTGTTCTGATGAAATCAAACTTGTTAATATACAATATAGCCTTGATAAAATTCGAAAGGAAGATATTTCCGCAACCACTAAGTAGTACTTTTGAATAAGATAAAAATTGTATGAAGCAAAATTACTGATGGTTCCTGAAACCAAGAGAATCCCAACCATACCAAAGGGCTTATACTCTCCCTATTAATATCAAGGAAACATTCATTTCCAACATGTATTGCCTAAAAATTGTTGACAAAGAACATAATTGTCTTTGGCCTCATGATAATCATATAGACTTTAATTTTCATTTCAAAAAAATCTTTAGGGTAAGAAAAAAAAGGTTCCGCCTGTGGTGCCAACACCAACTATGGTACCTCGTATCAATATCATGAGGTGAGTAGCAACACTATATTGGACATGCACTGCATGGGTACTGGTACAATAGGGATTTTATGCTAAACAATTTAGGTGACTCGACTCGACTCCTTCGCATAGTTTGATTTACCATATTCATGTTTTAAGGGTTCTGATGGAGTTTTACACTGACTGTCAGCTACTAACGTAACCCTCCTTTACCTGGGCTTGGGACTAGCCTTGGCGGAGTACTAGATGCTAGTGATCTATGTAACTCTACAAAAGGGGAGTCCATAATGGATAGCCGTAATGTTATTTGCATTTTGTTGAGATGGATAGCTATAATGTCATTCAGATCTTGTTAAGATGGAGTAGAAAAGAATTTACTTAATATCTAGCTACAATAATATCAGAATGTAAGTTCAAATAGCAATACATACCATTGGGTGACAAGAAAAAAGTTTTCAGTTTGTTCTCTAATCGTTTTGATAGTTCCTTCCGCAGTTGCCTCTCTAACCAATCCTTCAAATCCTGTACCATAGGCAACACAAAGGCAAGATATTTGAGAATTCAAAAACATGGGTGCATAAGAATCACATAGTTGGACTTCGATACCTTCATTTCATGGAAAAATAACTAAAGATACAATAAAATTAGTTGCACAACTAAGTGATTCCCAATTACAAGGTTCAGATGACCAATTGATTACAAAAAAAAAAAATGCAATGACTCCTCATGCTCCGACCATGGAGGTCCCCTTATTCTCAAAACATGATGTTAAGATGTTCTTGTGACCTAAACAGACAAGGGCAAAGCCGTTTCATCATTACAAAAGGTCCTTTCAAGTGAGTAAAACCTTAGAGTTCATTCTTATTTAAATGGAGAAACACTCCACTCATCTTAAGTCAGATTTGTCCCATCTAAATTAATAAGAATACCTAAATTTTTGCAAGGCTTCCTTAATCACCCAATCAACATCCCAAAATTATCATCAAGCACGTCATCCCACATAAGATCCAGATCAACTTCTTGAAGAAATAAAAAATATAACTAATGATGATGAAGAATTTCCTTTGGAGATTTCTTTGTGTCCTCCCTAAAGATAATAAATCATTGACTTCATAAAAGTGCTTCAAAATTGTTTGGTGGTCATTAGTTTTAATTTGTCCCTAAAGGCTCAAAGGTTTAGGCTTTGCTATTTTTCAAGTAGAATAAATTTAAATTTTCTCACCCACCAATAATAAAGCCCAAAGCCCTTGAATATGCTAAAAACCAAGTCCTCTATTGTCGAAATAGTTGTTAGCTGCTAAACCCTTCTTGTTCTTGAATTCATTTAAATATTTCTACAAAACTTAGTTGCCAAAATATGGAATAGATGCAGGTGCAGATATGTGGAGCCAACTATTTTAGAAATTCTGTCACTAAGGAAGCACCTAGGAAGCGAGGGTTCAATATTGCAAGAACTCATTTGGTTGTTAGTCCATCACGCATGCAGCACCAAGTTATTCATCTTGTAAAGAAAATTCCCTAAGGGCCCATTTGGTTCGATGTGGGAATTGAAATCGCTTATTCTCTCCATCTGTTTGGTTCACACAAGAATCAAATTTGAAATCAGATTGATTTCTATTGCTATTGTTTGGTTCCTCTAAACCTCAAAATCGTAATTATTCTAGATTTTTAATTTTATTCCTAATCAATTTTGTTTGTTCAAAAACCATTACAACTCAACTCAACTCATTTAAGCCTTTTCCCAACTACATGGGTCGGCTACATGAATATGCTTCCTCCACTCTGCTCTATTCAGGATTGAGTCAATACTCAAATTACAAATAGTTATATCTCTCTTAATTATTTCTGTCCATATTAGTTTAGGTCTACCTCTACCTCTATTATTACCAGAACTATTAAAAGATCACTTTTTCTAGCTAAACATCTAAAGGTCTTCGTTGTATATGTCCAAATCACCATAATCGATTTTCTCTCATTTTATCTTTAATTGGGCTACTCTATCATTTATCGTATATGTTTATTTTTAATTCTATTTTTTAAAGTTTTACCACATTCATCTTAATATGTGCATTTTTGTTATACTTAATTTATTCACATGTTTTATTATTGCCTAACACTCTATTCCATATAGCATAGCTGGCCTAATAGCGATTTTATAAAATTTTTCTTTTAATTTTAATGGATGCGTCGATTATACACTACTTCCGAAGTACTCCTTCACTTAGCTCATTCTGCTTTAACTCTATAATTCACATCTTTACCTATTTTATCTTCTTGCTGGATAATTAATCCCAAATACCTAAATTTTTTACTCTTTGGTATCTCTTAGCTTGCAATCTTCATTGTCTCTTCTTTAAAAACCATTACACATTTTCGATAAAAAAGAAATACCTTTATAAATACATGTGTCATCCATAGAATAAAATTGTTACATATTATTTTTCTTTAGTAAGATGAATGTGACAGGTTCACCTTCTTGGCTCCATTCTATAAGAACCAAGTGCCCTTGAGAGCCAAAGAAGAGAAAAAGGAGACCCCGATGGTCCATTCTGGAGGTTTGACTGTGATTCTACTTTTTTTTATATGTGATTACAGTATAAGAATGCAAAGAAAGAAGCTAAAAATAGATAAGTAATGCAAAACTTAAAGCCTATGATTATTTATATAATAGACTATATACGAAAAAGATGAAAAGACTATATATAAACTAGCAAAACTAAGAGAAAAGAAAACAAAAGATCTTGACTATATTAAATGTATTAAGGATGAAGATGAAAGAGTCTTAGTAAAAGAAAGAGATAAAAGAATGATGAAAATATTATTTTAAAAAATTATTAAATAGAAATAATTTAATAAATTTAAGGGTAAAGGATATGATAACCTAGGAGCAACAAATAAATATAAATTTTTTCATAGATTTAGCATGCTTAAGGTTAAAAAGCTTTGAGTAAAATAAAAAATAAAGGCATTAGAGCAAGATGTATCCCTACTAAAGTTTGGAAAGGCTTAGGAGAAATTGGAGTCATGTGATTAACCAATTTATTTAACAGGATTATAGCAACTAAAAGAATATCGGATGATTAAAGAAAAAAGCATATTAATACCCATATATAAAATAAATAAGTTATTCAAAATTGTGTAAATTATAGAGGGATTAAGCTGATGAGTCATACAATGAAATTATAGGAGAGAGTAATAGAAAATCGAATAAGAGCTGAAACTTTGGTATCAAATAATTAATTTGGATTTATGCCTCGAAGATTGACCATGAAAGCTATTTATTTATTAAGAATATTATGGAGAGGTATAGAAAAAAAAACCTTCATATGATCTTTATTGATTTAAGAAAGCATATGATAGAGTACCTAGAGAAATAATATGATGAATTTTAGAGAAAAAAGAAGTTACCAAAAGTACATAGAATTAATAAAAGATATGTATGATAAAGTAATAACTATTGTTAAAATAACAATAGAAGAAACTAGTAAGTTTTCAATTACTGTAAGTTTATATCAAGGATCTGCCTTAAATCTATATCTTTTTGTATTAGTTATAAATGAATTAACTAAACATATTCAAAATGATATTCTATGTGTATGTTATTTACAAATGATATAGTATTGATTGATGAAACTAAATCTGGAGTAAATGCTAAGCTAGAGATTTGGAGAGAGGTTTTAGAATCTAAAGGTTTTAAAATTAGTAGAACTAAAACTGAATACATGAAATGTAATTTTAGTGAAAATAGAAATACAAATGAAGAAACAATGAAAATTGCAAGCCAAGATATACCAAGAAATAAAAATTTAGGTATTTGGGATCAATTATCCAACAAGAAGGTGAAATAGGTGAAGATGTGAATCATAGAGTTAAAGCAGGATGGAGTGCTTCGGGAGTATTGTATGATCGACACATCCTATTAAAATTAAAAGAAAAATTCTATAAAATCACTATTACACCAACTATGCTATATGGAATAGAGTGTTAGGCAATACTGAAACAACATGTGAATAAATTAAGTGTAACAAAAATGTGCATGTTAAGATGGATATATGGTAAAACTTTAAAAGATAGAATTAGAAATAAACATATAAGAGAATGATAGGAATAGCCCCAATTGACGATAAAATGAGAGAAAATCGATTAGGGTGGTTTGGACATATATAACGAAGGCCTTTAGATGCTCCAGTTAGAAAGAGTGATCTTTTAATAATCCATGGTAAGGATAGAGGTAGAGGTAGACCTAAACTAATATGATAAAAATAATTAAAATATATATAACTATTCATAATTTGAATGTCGACTTAGTCCTGATAGGGCAAAGTGGAGGAAGCATATTCATGTAGCCGACCCCATGTAGCTGGGAAAAGGCTTAGATGAGTTGAGTTGAATTGATGTGATTACAATGTGTACTTGGCAAGAAAATCACTTCCAACGTCAACATGGCAAGAAAATTGTTTTTAGCACTGTGGTGTTGTGTTATGGATAAAGAAGAAGTGTGTGATGATAACATGGTGATAAGAGGGCTCATGGGATTGGAAAAACAATCAGAATCCTAAGAAGAAGAGAGAGAGAGAGAGAGAGAGAGGATGCAATGAGCAAGAAGGATAAGAATGGTTATGACTGGAATGGAAATTGTAATCTTGAGTAAGTGTTCAGATTTCTAATCCTTCCTAAAACATGAACCCATTCCAGATAGAATTGGAATTGGATTTCTATTTTTCCCAAACAAATAGTTTGAATCAGAATCAATGATTTCAGTTCCCATTCCACATTCCCATTTTTGCAACCTAAACACGCCTTAAGAGGTCTGAGTAAGGAATATCACTGATGTCCTCTCTTGATGTTCAAAAAAAAAAAAATCACAAGTTTTGCTTGAGTAAAATTAATGAAAATTTGCATCCTCATTTTCGCTAAAAAATTAATGAAAATCTGCATCCTCATTTTCATTAAACTTCATATCATTGTGAAGGACAAGGAAACCCAGTCAAGCACTAGACTTAAGTTCTCCAAAGCCAAGATTGTTGTGCCCTTGAGATTGAGTTCTTTTTTCATATTTTTGGGTCTTCAATAGCTTAATGATATCCTGATAGCATAAATAATTGAAAAGACCAAAAGATGTTGACCTAACAAGCTTAGGAAAAATTAAATGCAGTTACAATGTACAAGTCCATCTTGGTCAATTAGTGAAACTTGTATGACGTGAAGTCTTGAAAGAAATAGTGTATCGTGTGCCTTTTAGTTAAAGATGATTTGGAAATAGTATCCCCACAATTACCAAGATTGCAGCAAATTGCTTGATTCAGACCACATTATCTTAACAGGGTTAAGTCCTGACTTAATTACAACAATGTTCTCCTATAATTATGTTGTTATGGTTGCATTCTCCTCCAATTTATTTATATCTTGTGGTTCATCTCAAAAGAATATATTCACAAGGCCTTGATGTTGTACACCTACTCACAAGGCATTGATGTTTGTATATCATTTACCCAAGCACAAGGTCTAAATCCCATCTAGATGGGTGCATACATACATAAGTAGAGAAAGAGCACTTGACTTGATTACACTTGAGGGGATCCCCACACAGATTTGATTAGGTCTAGATTTGACGGTAGAAACTTCACATCAACAATCGAAGTTTAAACATCAAATTCTCGTTTAAACGTCAAAAATCGTGTGATTCAGAGATACCTAATCTATGCATCAAGCAGTTAAAAAATCATTTATTGTCTTTGTATTATCTAAATTGTCTCATTTTTTACCACTTAATGCATACGCTAGGGGTTTCTAAATCACATAATATTTAGTAATTAAGTATTTTAAAGATAGTAAATATCATCCAATGGCTTGGATCATTTATGTGGAACCCATATTATCAAATCTAGACCTGACCAATAGAGATCTACTCAAGCATATCTGAGGTATAGTTGAAAAGCATTAAGTGATAAGTCTATAACAACCCATAGCAACATAAGATCTTGAGGCTTACAGAATTGATAGATGAAAGAGCATATTAAACCAGCTATTATCATGCTTACAACACTAACCCATTTTCCAACAAAAGAAGGAAACTAATCAATTGACAAAACAAACAGTAAAGGCCAAAGGGTTTGCTTCTGTTATAACACGTATGATATCCCTGACTAAACAGAGTAAATTTAATTCCCAAAATTTAATTAAGCATTCCCTGTTGTAAAAGTAATCAATAAAGACATTCTCTTAGAAGATTTAAATCAAAAGAAACATGTACCAGATTTAAAAAGCCAAGAAAATTCCTTGACATGACTAGCATTCCCTGCATCAACAATTATCACCATTAAATCGAAAGCTTAATTTTCATTTCATTCCGTTTTTAAGCATATAAAACTATAGATAAAAGAAAATTTTGACATAGAGCAGCAACTCAACCTATGTTCATGAGTAAAAAACAGAAATGGATGCTATATATTTTCACAAAGAATAACAAATCCATATTAATCTTTGCCTTTTGTTATTTGAGCTACATGGTGCTAACAATTTGATAAATATATTTATAGAAATGTTTCGGTTCATGTTCCTCCAAATTATCTAGGTATACCAAGAGAGATGTGCAGTTTAATGTTGTGCAGTTTAATGAGACTACCATAAAATATTTACACACGGGTGAGGGCAAGCATTTCTATTCCGGTCCATAGTTTCTCTTCGCTACATAGTTTATCTTCAGGTGGGATTGAGCTTCAAGAGATAGTGAATGGTCTTATCAATACACAAATGTATAACATTTTCAGGAATTCCAATTGTGTATATATCCATCACTCTAGGAATTGGGTTCAAGCCTTCCCCAGCCCCCTTATCAATAGACTCCTAACATATAAAGGAGTGCAGTGATGGTTTTGAACTCAATGTTCCAAAATAGTGACAACAAATATCAGGTAGAAGTAACAATGGTAGCAAACAAAGACAACATTAATGTCAATTGAACTGCAACTCAAGTACTAGCCTATTCCTCATAGAATGTGTTTTACAATAGACAACTAACCCAAACTTTAAATTCAGACATGGAGCCCTTATGTCTTTTCCTCATATGACAGACACTTCCAGGTAGTAGACACGTGGGCAAATACTATGAAATGGCACATTAAATGTATGAATTAGAGAACAAGATTCTTTTACAAATTTTCATTTCTCTAATTCTCTATATATTAAAGTTTATTAAATCTCCTATTAGGATAAAAATTGTGTATAACTTGAGCATACACAATGGCAACCCCTTTTTATAAAGCCTGGCATCAATCCATTACAATCACTATCAAGTAACTTCACCAACTTTTTACACACAAAAATTGGTGCAGAATTGAGGTCTAACATTTTAACCATACAAAAGAGTCAAAGTTTAGCATTAAATAGTCAGTCCAACTTCTTACTTCATCTCTTACAAGGTAACTATACAGTGAGCTAACCAACCAGACAACCTCAAGTCATAACTACACTTAGGCATCTATTTTTTCTCAAAAGTATGTTGGTGATGGAGTTATATAATCACTTTTTGACTGAGAACTCAAACGATATTCAACCAAAAGGAGGCCTTTGTTATCTGAATGTAAATTGCCGGAATCTTTTCGCACCAGGAAGAAAAAGAAGAAGAAATATAATTTAAGTTACTCGAGAACCAACTTTGCCATCTTTAAGCCCTCTTCTAGAAATTGGCAGCCAATTCCCACCATTTCCTTTTAACAATGATATTCATCTACTCCAGGTTCAGGATTGTCTTGAATTTTCTCCCACCTTTTTGCCAAAGTTTCTGCCATGCCTGCATTTATTTGTTTCTCCTTCTTGACACCAATATTGAAATAAGCCAGAAAAAGATCCAAGCAAATCTATAAACAAAAACAAGTTGCCTCACATCTCATTATCAAAATGATCAAGAATCAGAACCAATGTCACAAAAGGACAGTCAGATATCACAAAAATCAGCTTCGGCATTTGATCATGGAAACCAGTCAACCACAACATATCCTTCCTAGTAAGGAATACATGTTGGTAGAGAAGAATGTCTTCTGTTTCATAGTAATCAAGATTAAGATTATCTGTAAAGTAACACCCCAAGAAGAGAAAAATAAGGAAGAGTTGGACCTTCAGCAGTACTACCAGGCACTAGCACTTTTTTTTTCATATTTTAACATCTTGCATCAAAATCAGCAGTACTACTAGGCATTAGCCTTTTTTTTTAACATCTTGCATTACAATCAGCCATGAAGCAGAGAAAGGATCTCATTGACATTTCACTTCACTACTACCCCATCTTTTTCCTTTTCTATAACAATTTCTTTAGTACACAAAATTAGCTGCTTAGCTTTAATATTCTCGTTCTCCATGTATAAACATTAAACTCAACTCAACTCATCTAAGCCTTTTCCCAACTACATGGGATGGCTACATGAATCTGCTTCCTCCACTCTGCTCTATTCAAGACTAATTGATATTCAAATTACAAATAGTTATATCTTTTTTAATTATTTTTGTTCATGTTAGTTTAGGTCTACCTCTACCTCTATCCTTACCATGGATTGTTAAAAGATCACTTTTTCTAACTAGAGCATCTAAAGGTCTTCATTGTATATGTCCAAACCATCATAATCGATTTTCTTTGATTTTATTTTAATTGGGGCTACTACTGTTCTCAAAATGTTATTCATGAATGAAGCAACTATTGATTGCATGAATGACAGGAGTATATATTAAGGTCACATAAGAAAGTTATTCATAAGTCAGAATATAAAGTGTTGAAATGACTATTAGATGAGAGAACCATCCAAGAATCCTAAATTGCACCATGCAAATTCCTTGGTACAGCCCTGTCTAGAAGCTCCACTAAGTTGTCCATGAATAAATGCCTTCTACATGAATGATGGAGGGAACAGAACATGTCAGAGGAGAAGAATCTCCAAAAATAGAGAAAACGATCAATTGGGCTGTCCCCCAAAAATTAGGATACCATGCTTATTTTGAAAGCCAATTTTCCTTATACAAGCTGACAAGGATTAAAGTTTCCCATTTTGGTTAAGTCCTCTCATCCCATTGCATAACTCCTCAGACTCCCAATATTTTGACTGTTTATAGATTAAAACACATCTTATTGCCAGACAAGTTGCTCCAGCATCCAAACAGGGCCTACAAGAAACACATAATCACAATATTTTTGCAATTCATATGTTAAAGCACTGTACAATATATCATGACAGGTCACAGATCATATGGTGATTCAAAGAACACAAAATAACAGGATAATGATGTGTTTGTGCAATCATATATATATATATATATGGGGAACATAAATGCATAAAAATGGGACACTTCAGTGCATGAGAAAATGAATTTAATATTGCATTCAATGGCTGCAGCTAAATTTCTCATGGTAGATAATCACGACAGTTTCTCATAGCATGCTATAGTACCGGACAGACAATGGCATGTGGTCCTGAGTAGGTGGAATGCCTGAGTTTATCAGATTTTTAGCAGATAGTGATGTATAACATTAGCAAAATTATATACTACTTTAAATTACCTCTGAGATAATGGATATTTTATTAGCTGCCCTTGCTAAATCGAGTTGCTGATCCAGCTACAGCACCAATAGCACAAGTAAACCATCAACATAAAATGATAAAATACAGAAACGCAGCAGCATAAAGTTGACATAGTATGAGCAAGCAAACAATATTTATTGCTACTTCAGCGGTGCACATATTTGTCTATCCAGCATAATCACTTGTCAATGCAAAATTAGTCCTGGGTGCAACAACCATAATAACTTGCCAAATTGCATGTAGTTGACATGCCCTGCTCAAAGACATGAAACACTTAGATAATTCCTGATGCTAGGAACCACATGAGACCAGAATTCAGGAATCCTGATCTGTTGGCACATTAATATAAGTGAAACATGGTATCAGGTCCCAAAAGAGGTATAACATAAGTGATAGACATCTGAAAAGGAGCTAGTTATTTGAAGCCTAGTCTATCTTTTTCCATCTTATTTTATCAAGTTCTTGTTGTTGGCATTGTCTAACTTGCTTGCCTTAAACATAAGATTGCACAAAGGTGAACAGTAAATCCCACAGGACAGTTTTCTACACATGCAGCATCTATATCGTCCAACACAAAATTTGTAGACAAACTACAACAAATGATTTAAAATATGGTAGATCACTAACAAATCTGAACAGCAGCATCCATACTTAACCAAGTCCCACCAGAATCACAAATGAATCTGAAGAAATAGAAGTTTATTTTTCTCTTTTCTTTTTAAAAAGCAGTAGGAACTTTTTGATAAAATCGGTGCTATATTAAGTATTTGCAGGTTCTAATTTGTGTAACAACCATAAGTTGTGCATCAATTTAATGGTGTAAGTGTGTAATTAGATCCAAAATTTCAATTCTGTTGTGCAAACTAGTTGTTTGTATGTTAGTGTATTAGCTCATCTCATTGAATCTAAAATCAAAGTTTTTCCTCATATCCTGTTGTAGTTAATTTTTTCATTAAGTTATTAGAGTCCATTTTTTTTTGTTGGGTGTTAGATGGCTCCTATATACAATCAACTTGATATTAGCTCCTCAAGCTTCTTGCACTCTGTAATATGAGCTTCAATTTATAGTTCTTGTAGTTGTAGCATTTCAACAGCCAAGATTGGATAAGAAAACAAGCCATCCAATTGCGCTAAATGGAGGATCTAATTTAAGTGATATAATAGTGCGGAACATAAAGATGGTAAGCCCCTTTGTCCTTTTTTCTAGTCAAAGTGCCCAATTCTCTCCCTCAAGTCATTCTTCAACTGCAGATTCCCTTCATTCTTTTCTCAAAACAGGTTTCCTTGCTGCTTTCTCCCTCTCCTTTTCCATATCACCTCTTCATTTTGGGTTTACTAAACTATTAAACCCATTACCACAAGAAATCCCAGAATCTCACATAACAAGTTCATAGGCTTTTAAGACAACCAGATCTACTGAGTTTACAAGCAGATCTACTGAGTTTATCAGAATTATAGAAACCAGATCTACTGAGTTTATTGGAATTATAGAAGCCATGTTGAGAAGATTTCTGGGAGGCCCGCAATTAATTTTAGCTGTTCAGCCTGTCCACCTTGCCATCTTTGCTATAAAATACCTTATTGTCAAGTTGGATCTGCAAGTCTCTTTTCTCTATTTCCAAAATTCAAGCTACTCAAGGGGTGAAGAACTAATCACCAGTTGAAGGGTCATGATCAAAATTTCAACTGGCAACTTTATTACTTTCTACAAGAAATGAATTATTAGGATAGTTCTATCCCATGTCAATGGTGCCCTTCAGTTACCTCATAACTCCACTAGATGGATTGTATGTAGGTTAAGTGTACCAGCTGCAATACATTAACAATGTTGGTCCAATTGCCCTTCCAAGTTCCAATCTTCCTCGAATTTTTTTCACATGCAATTTCATTGCATCAAAGCAATGCCAATCAAGGGCTGCAATACAAATCAGAACCACCCTTTCTGGGACATACCATACTGAGTTGGTGCGGAACCTAGTCGGTTTGCTAGTTTAGTACCAACACACATTGGTCCGTACTAGTCAGAACCAAGTAAAGCTACCCATTTTTGAGCTGTACCATCATTAAAAGTGTTTGACAGCTATGTAAGTACGAGGCGTGCACTGTATTGCACTATACCAAACTGGTAACATATAGGTACAATATTCGACGGCGAGATACAGACCGTGATGCTAACTTGGTTCTTGACTCCTTGTAATGTACAAAAACAGGACAGACCATAAATGTAAATTGAGATGGATAACTGAACAAGAATATAGAACTATAAAAAGAATTATACACATAGGAGCAGCAGTAATAAAAAAAAAAGCCATCAAATCTCAATCCCCACATCACTATATCCAATTACAGCAATAATAATTCATAGGAAAATATGAGAAAGGAAAATCCATCATATATCATAGAGTTGCACTAACACCTGCATAAATTCTGGAAGGCTCTCTTTATCGATACGACTTAATAGGCGAAATGGCTGCTGAGTTTGCAAGTCATCATCCCTATATATTCCAAGCAGCATGACCTATAAAAGAAAAAGAAATGAAAGAGTAACATAATAGATTTGTTTTCATTGATGAAATGGGAATATCAGGAAAATGATTAAGATTTAAAATCTAACGAAATGATAGTGTTTATCTGGGCCTCATGTTCTCACAGGTATAATCTCCAAAGTTGCACATATATGAGCTGCATATTTTGAGGAATAGTAATTTGAGACACAATGAAGATCAGGACTGCAAGTTCCACAGTAAAAGCAAAAGCACAACTTCAGCAAGAACTATGGAAGCAAAAAACAAAGGTTACAACAGGAATCCGAAAAAACAAAAAGAAGGCAAATGAAATGAGTTATGTACAACAAAAAAACAAGAAGAATTGCTGGCATCATGAATGACCCCTAAGGATTCAAATCAGTCCATGCCTATTTATAATATAAAAATTTAGTAAAGAGAATTAAATTCTTATACAATGAAAATCACCTAAGCAAATCAATCAAGACTCACAAACTAGAAGATTGAATCATTTCAGCTTAAAAAGAACTTCAAGGAGAAAGTGATAAAGGTAAAACACACATCAGCAAGTACTGAAAAGAATAATGAGGTTCAAAATAACATTTAAACACGAGTGAGAGTTTCCTCTCAGCTATTTTTGTTGGTGTCAAATTGGAGGGAAACAAAGTAAGGTCAAAGATAAAATTTCCTTGAAAGAAACTCTACCCGTGTTAAAAGAAAATTTTCTTTGAATCATGATTTGAAGAGATAGTCATGACTTGAGTCTATCAGGGTCATGATCATGCAAGTTGCCAAAGGCAAGCAAACAGCATAAAAAATTTGATCATCTGGTATGCATGGATCTGCCACTAATGAGTATTAAAATAAACTAGTTCGATTTATCTGTCATAACTGAATATAGATTAATGTAAAATCACAGAGCAGATTGAATAACTTGACAACACAGATCAAGAAAAACAAAGATGTTTCCCTTGAAATATCGAATAAAAATTACACTCAGACATTCACAATATATGATGCAACTTTATGGTTTATCCCTTCTAGAGAATAAAAACAGAAATGAGGAATGCATGAAAACTATGAGCTTAATCAAGGATTAAGGACCTGCGGAAACAAGCTAGTAACGCCAACACCATACTGTACTGATGGAAAAAGGGACCAACAAGGGGTGTGGAATATTGATTCTCCACTAGATCCAGAAGTCCCAACCAAACCCAGTCAAGATGGGATGGTAGCTGTTGAAGTATAAATAAGTTGTAAATAAAATTAGTTAAATATCCCTATAGATTAGGATAATCTGTTTGAATTTAATTCCCTAAAATTAAGGGATTTGATTAGATAGATTTCGGATTTAGAATGATTAAGTTTTCTATTCTTATCTTGTAATCATTCCCTAAAATTAAGGATTTGATTAGATAGATTTCAGATTTAGAATGATTAAGTTTCCTATTCTTATCTTGTAATCTCCTATATTTCCTAGGATTGTACACTGAAAAAAAAAATGAATAAAAAATTTCAGCCTTCTACATGGTATCAGAGCTCTAGGGTTTTCCACATTCATCCCTTTGCACGCAGCCTTCATTGCTGCGGCTCCCTTAGCCTATTTCTCTACCTATCCCAGCAGCCTTCATTGCTGCAAGATTTCTTCCATCGACCATGTCAACCTCTGAAACCTCTAGCATCCGTAACTCATCTGAAGAATCCAATTCTGTTCAGAAAATTGGAGATTTACAGAATATTCGGGCATCCTATAGGCTCAATGGGAAGAATTATCTCAAGTGGTCTCAATTTGTCCGAACATACCTCAAAGACAAGGGGAGGCTCAGCCATCTTCTTGGAAACGGACCAACAAAGGATGATCCGAAGTTTGAAACCTGGGATGAGGAGGACTCCATGATAATGTTGTGGCTATGGGATTCCATGGAACCCATGATTAGCGACACATGCATGTTTTTGACAACTGCAAAGGAGATTTGGGACTTTGTTCGTCGCACATATTCAAAGGACCACGATGATGCACAAGTTTATGAGATCAAGGTCAAAACTGCAGCCAATAATGAAGAAATTGGAAAGCTAAGGAGTTTGTTAGGATCTCTTGAGAAGCCTTCTGGAGCTTGCTCTTTGACTCTTTCAGGTAAACCTTCTTTTTCTTTTTGTATGAATGCCCAAGTAACAAAACCGAAAACACCTATACAAACTCTTGGATAATAGACTCCGGTGCCACAGACCATATGACCCCTACACCTTAGCATTTCCACACCTATACCCCATGCCCAGTAACAGAAAATTGTAATGGCTAATGGCTCTTTAACCACTGTTGTAGGGTTCGGGGATATATATATCACACCCACCCTTATCCTTAAAAATGTCCTCCATATACCAAAACTATCAGCCAGCCTCATCTCCATTTATAAGATCACCTATGACCTTAAATGTTATGCTGTTTTTTCCTCTTCTTATTGTGTTTTTCAGGATCAGGGATCGGGGAAGAGGATTGGACTTGCTAAGGAAAGTAGCGGCCTTTATCTCCTTGAATCATCTCAAACTGTTTAGAATGATTTGTCATTGTCCTTTCTCAGTTCTTCCAATAAAGATGTCATTTGGCTGTATCATTTACGCCTAGGTTATCCATCTTTTAGGGTTTTACAAGTTATGTTTCCTCAACTATTTCAAGGATTAGATATTTCTGAGTTTCATTGTGATATTTGTGAGTTATCAAAACATACTCGTGTATCTTTTCCTATTAGCAATAAACGCAGTTCTTATCCTTTTCATTTGATCCATAGTGACATATGGGGCCCTTCCAGCATACCTAATATTTCTGGGGCTCGGTGGTTTGTATCCTTCATTGATGACTGTACTCGAGTTACATGGCTATTCCTCTCAAACACAAATCTGATGTTAGCTTTGTTATTCCAACGTTCCATTCAATAGTTCAAAACCAATTTGGAGTTACCATAAAAAGCTTTAGGACAGATAATGCTCTAGATTACTTTAATCAAGTTCTATCACCTTATTTTCAATCCCAAGGTATTATCCATGAATCATCATGTGTCAAGCCCCAGCAAAATGGAGTAGCTGAAAGGAAAAATGGACATTTGCTCAACACCATTCGAGCCTTACTCTTTCAAGGGAATGTACCCAAGTCTTATTGGGGTGAGGCTGCTCTCACTGCCACATACATGATAAACAGACTTCCCTCCCATGTGCTAAATAATAAGAGTCCTATAAAGACCCTCAATAGCTTCTACCCTCACTTTCGAACCTCAAATGGCCTTATACCTAGGGTATTTGGCAGCACTGCCTTTGTTCATGTTCACAGCCAACATAGAAACAAACTAGATCCCCGTGCCATCAAATGTGTCTTTCTTGGTTACTATCCACTCAAAAAGGATACAAGTGTTATAACCCTTCATCCAAAAAAACCTACATTTCTGTTGATGTCACATTTGTGGAAAATACACCTTTTTTCTCCAAGTCCTCTCTTCAGGGGGAGATTTCCATGTTAGAAGATAGGACTTCTGAGATTTCTGAACCACTTCAAACCCTTGATCTTCCAACCAGCATAGTTGGAAACAAGTCTACTGAATCTGTGTCATCTCCTATCTCTCCTGACCTAATCAATGCCAGTCACAACCCTACAAGATTCTCTCAGGTGTATTCAAGGAGAAAGGCTGTTCCTGAATTGACACAAGTCCAAGAATCTAATCCAAACTCTGGAAATGAAATCAAGGTAAGATCTGACATGTCTTTACAGCCTATTGAGATATCTACTGACCCCATTGAAGACTTAGACATACCCGTAAGATCTGACATGTCTTTACAGCCTATTGAGACACCTACTGACCCCATTGAAGACTTAGACATACCCATTGCTGTTAGAAAAGGCACAAGAGAATGCACCAAACGATCACTCTATCCATTATCTTACTGTCTCCTTAAACGTTTGTCCCCAACTCACCGAAAATTCATTATGAGCCTAAACACCATTGCTATTCCTAACACTGTTACTGAGGCATTGACAAAAAGGGAATGGAGGACTGCCATGAGAGAGAGATGAGTGCATTAGAAAAGAATAGAACATGGGAGATCGTTGACAAACCAGAAGGAAAAATATCGTTGGCTGTAAGTGAATTTTCACATTGAAATACAGAGCTGATGGATCCCTTGAGAGATATAAAGCAAGATTGGTAGCTAAAGGGTACACTCAAACCTACGGTGTAGATTATCAGGAGACCTTTGCTCCAATCGCAAAAATGAATATTGTGAGAATCCTATTATCTTTGGCTGCACACTTCAATTGGCAACTGCTGCAATATGATGTTAAGAATGCATTTCTCATGGTGACCTAGATGAAGAAATCTACATCAACATCCCACCAGGATTTGAAGGGAACTCAGGTAGCAAGGTGTGCAGGTTAAGAAAAGCACTTTATGGATTAAAACAATCACCTAGAGCATGGTTTGGAAGATTTGCAAAAGTGATGAAGGAATCCAGATATAAACAAAGTCAAGGGGACCATACACTCTTTATTAAGCGGTCAGTTACAAGGGGTTACTGCTCTTCTAGTATATGTGGACGACATCATAGTAACTGGGAATGATGAGATGGAGAAGCAGGAATTAAAGCGGCAGCTAGTGAAGGAATTTGAGATAAAGGAACTAGGAAAACTGAAGTACTTCCTTGGTATTAGGTGGCATATTCCACACAAGGAATCTTCATATCTCAGCAAAAGTATGTGACTGATTTGTTGGTAGAAACAAGGAAGATAGATTGTAAACCCGTCTCTACTCCAATGGATCCAAATCATTAGGTGAGGCTAAAGAAGAACCAGCTGTTGACAAAGGAATGTACCAAAGATTGGTAGGTAGACTCATATATCTTACTCACACTCGACCAGACATAGCATACTCAGTGAGCATGATTAGTCAATTTATGCATGATCCAAGAGAAACATCTTCAAGCTGCTTACAGGGTACTACATTACCTGAAAGGCAATCCAGGGAAAGGAATTTTGTTCAAAAGGAGCAATACTCTTACTCTAGAAGCTTATACCGATGCAGATTATGCAGGTTCCCTAATAGATAGAAGATCTACTACAGGATATTGTATCTTTCTTGGAGGAAACCTGGTAACATGGAGAAGTAAGAAGCAGAATGTGGTAGCAAGATCATCTGCAGAAGCAGAATTTAGGGCTATTGCGCAAGGCCTGTGTGAGCTGCTTTGGCTAAAGATTATTTTAGATGAATTGAAAGTCAAATGGGAAAGTCCTATGAGACTCTATTGTGACAACAAGTCAGCTATCAATATTGCTCATAATCCTATACATGATAGGACAAAACACATCGAAATTGATAGACATTTTATCAAAGAGAAATTGGAGGAAGGATTAGTATGTATGTCTTATGTTCCATCGGGACAACAACTAGCGGATGTTCTAACAAAAGGGCTGAGTAGTTCCATTTTTCAGGGCCTTATATCCAAGCTGGGAATGGAAGATATCTATTCCTCAGCTTGAGGGGGAGTGTTGAAGTGTAAATAAGCTGTAAATAAAATTAGTTAAACATCCCTATAGATTAGGAGAATTGTTTGAATTTAAATTCCCTAAAATTAAGGGATTTGATTAGATAGATTTCAGATTTAGAATGATTAAGTTTCCTATTCTTATCTTGTAATCATTCCCTAAAATTAAGGGATTTGATTTAGATAGATTTCAGATTTAGAATGATCAAGTTTTCTATTCTTATCTTGTAATCTCCTATATATTTTCTAGGATTGTACACTGAAAAAAAAATGAATAAAAAATTTCAGCCTTCTACAGTAACTAGAACTGGTTCAGCTGGTACCATGCACTACCTGACCAAGTTGCCTCATTGAGAAAAAAATAAAGGGAGGAAGAGAGCTAGGAGAAACACACACTCTTTCTCTTTGATGAAACAAGGGTTTGCTATGGACAGAAACCAAGAAAGAGGAAGGGATGGAGAGATGGAAAGAAAAAAAGGATGGAAGAGGAGAAAGGAGAATGGTAGATCCAGCCTGTCCTCGACAGCATCTAGTCTCCTTAACATTAGAAACAACAACCATTCAGCAAGGCTTCACAATCCTCCCCTTTTTGCCACCTCCCTTTTTCTCTACAACAAGACAAAGAATAAGGAAAACAGGAAACTCATGCCAACTTTTTCAGATATTATTGAGTTCTTAAGCGTTGATACTAGCATTGGTACCATACACCCCATAGCTGCCTTAAAACAATACTTGAATATGGAGGGGGAAAAAAAGAGTTCATTAAAAGTAGAAGCTTTAATAATTAAAAATAAAAATATAGAGTATTAAAAAAAATCATACAGTAGGACCAAGATATAGGACCATCTCAAGAATTAGGATAGTATCATCCTAGAACAATACAATCTCAAGGAAATACATGTATGCAAGGAATGCAGAATCAACTGAACCAGCCAGAATCCGATACAAAAACACCTTTTGGTTCGGTTCTAGATCCGAACCAATCTGAACTATCCAGTTTGGGCCAATTCAGGTGTGGGATGACTTAAGGGATGGACTCTTGTGAGCTCACTTAAATATATATATAGAGAGAGAGAGAGAGGTAGAAAGCCTTTGATAAGCTCTTATCCTCTCTCCTCCCATGAGCTCTTATCCTCTCTATCTTATTTGCACTCAAAATAGTTTAAGTAAATATTTAAACCTTTCCTTTTCGTTTACTTAAATTTTTTTATGCAAATAAGGGAAGTACTTCATTTGAATTCAACAAAAATATCAAAAAAAAATCAAATTCCCCTATAATAAAAGGTCAACTCTCCCTCTTAAGAACAAATTTGGAGAATTTTAAAAAATTTTGGTTAGCAAATATCAAGTTAGGATACTTCTACTTCAGATAAAAATCCAAAAAAATCAATTTAACTTAGAAATAATGAGAAAATAAAATACCAAAAATTTATTTTAAAATATAATTTGTATGGCTATGATCAATACGTAGTCAAACATAGAGGGTTTTCAGATTTAGATAAGATCACAATAACAAGAGACATTGCACCAAATATTGATCTATGACCTGCTACTATGATCTTGTTTAAGCCCGAAAATCCTATAAGTTTGACCAAGTATTAGCCAAAGCCTTGCTAATTATATTTAGATATTTTTTTCTGACATTTTGTTTTTTCATCATTTCTAAATTAAATTAATTTTCTAGGATTTTTACTTGAAGTGGAAGCCCTAACTTAATATTTGCTAAGTCAGGATTTTTTACAATTCTCCAAATTTGTTCTTAAGAACAGTTAACTTCTTATTGTTGAAGAATTTGATTTTTTTTGAATTCAAATGAGGGGTATTTTCTTTTTTGCATAAGAAATCTTAAGTAAATGGAAGAAAAAGGTTACTTAAATAATTTTGAATGCAAATAAAAGAGAGCGAAGCTAAGAGCCTCACCCCACCCCTCTGAACCAACCCGCACAACATAAATAAAGGAAAAGAATTGAGAAACTATGAAAAAATAATTAAAAAATGGGAAATACTAACCCGAACCAGTGGTATGTTGCCGGTTCGGTTTGGTACCAGTACCCAATTCAGTATACCTTGCCTGTACGGATCTCGAAACCAGTATTTAAACCTGAGCTCAATATTGTCTAAGCTTAAGTTCAAACTCTTGAAACAACCAAAAGTCGCATGAACTAGCTGAAGATGTATATAATCATATCATAAGCTGTGGTATCACATGCAATTTTGGTTTAATTCCTAATGTTGTATGATTCTCTTGTATGTCTGCATGCATGTGAGTTTAGAGAGAGAGAGAGAGAGAAAGGTGGGGGTGGGAACCAAAATTCTATAGAGAGAGAGAGAGAGAGAGAGAGATGGGGTGGGGACCCAAACTCTACTAAGTGGAATTTAGATTGGACTAATCAAACAATTTAGATAGCTTATTATATCTGAAAAAGACACACCTCATATGTTTGATACTCAGGTGGTCAGAAAATGGACTGTACTGGTTGAGCCAGGTTAAATAAAAAAACTTACACCATTTGCCAATGCTGTACCTCTGTCATAATACATATGAACCAAAAGTATGAGGTTTAGATACTTCTAAACCATGAAACCCATTAAATCATCATATCTTTCTAATAAAGGTTGTCCAATGTCACTGCTCCTGGATGCATACTCTTTTTTTTTTTTACTGATCATTTTAGATGTTACAGATCACAATTAATTGTATCTCACCAATAGATACAAACTCCGCCATGTAGCTGACCCCATGTAGTTGGGAAAAGGCTAGATGAGTTGAGTTGAGTTGTAATAGATACATATATTTGTGTGTATAATGTATACAATAAAACATAGCTTGTGACATAACCATTAACAAAATGTGATGAGTTAAATATTTTTGTGCGTATATTTTTGATGTCTTCTTTATTTAGAAATGACAGATGGCACATAGATGATTATTGAGACCCTCAATCATGTAAATCCACGTCATTGGTTGACAAGCAGTCTCATCTTCTTATTTCTTTGAATAATCCCCATATACTCAAAATGTTTGCAAGGAAAAAAAACAAACTGAACAAAGCTTCCGAGGACTCATAGCAAAATTAATTTCCACTCATTAATATCAATGAGTCAATGGAGGGTTATCTAGCCTTGATGTTTGCATATAGATAAGATATTTTTAAATTACCACTCGTTGATCAGTCAGAGAGATCTGCTGCTTCTTCAAAATAGCAGATAAATATTGAGTTCTACCAGGTTTTTAAAAAATAACTACGCTCTTAAATTCTAACATAAGTTGCAGGAGTTTTAACTCCAGAAGAGATCCTTGTGGTTTGGTATCCACATAACTTATCAAACCAACTGGAATGAAAAAGCTAAAATTGCAAATCCAACAGTTGACAGAGAGGTCAAATAAGTTGCTGTTTTTGGATGCTTTGTAGCTTAATGCATGTGCTCTACTCACAATATAATCACAACTTAGTAGCCAAATAACAGAAACTATGGAGAAAGTAAGAAACAAAAGCATGGGTGTAGACTTATATTTATTTGAAACAGAACCTTTGGTTTTGTTCAATCCATTGTAATGGTATATTCAGCAAGGGCCGAAACTTTAGAAAATATGCATGCAGACTCAGCAAAACTGATGGATCTTGCTCGATATTTTTGCCCAGTAGTTCACCAAATCTTGTAACATATCCCCAAGCATAGAGAGCATCAGTAATCTACAAAAAAAGGTATCAAATAATTTAAATGAAAATTCAAATTTGATCATATAAATACCCAAGAAGTAGTAAACTAAAAGTTAAAAATAATCATATAACAGCAATTTGATATATTCCCAACTAGGCATTCCTTATAATGTTTTGCAGAGCCAGAAATTGTTGTCTACTTATAACATCCTCATAGAAACGCAAACTATGCTCAGAAGCCCTTGATTCTAGTCAGTGATTGACTTACTGACTCCTACATACCTCAAAGCATATCCTCTAACTGCGTCGTACCTGAAGTACTTTATTTTTAATGAAAGTTGATAGCTTAAAAATATTCCGGTGCAGGCAAACACCAACTCAATTAATAAGGGGTTTTTTATCATGGTAAAGAGGAATTAAGGTTGAATTTTGAGTAAAAATCTCTTCTTGTGGATCCACATCTTTGTCTTGCTTTTCGTCTCCTTTTCCATCTTGTTCTCCTTCTCCTACACCTATCTGCTCTCCTCTTATTTACAAAATCATGCAACTCTGTCCTAAGGGTTACATCAGGATACTTAATAACAATTTGCTTCATGAAACTGGAGCTTAATTAGGTTAAACATTTCTTAGTACAATCTAGGACACTCAATATCATCAGCTTTTACTGAGTGGCTAACTAAAGCTTGTTAAAAGACTTGAGTTTGAGAATTTGAAAAGGATGAGGTTGGGTAAGCAATTAGAATTCTAGACAAGAATTAATCATCGTATAGTGCACCACATCTTAAATTACCCAATAACCTTCCAGGTTCAATATTTAACATGGACTTGAAAAACCTGCTGGTCAGTACAGTATTGTACAATTCAGACACAACCTACATAGCTACAGATGTCAAAAGCATCCATTCTAGTAAAGTACCAATCTCCGCTAATGCATGCCAATGGTACAATATCAACCATACTGGTATATACCGATGATTTTTCATACTTTTTGATGTTGTCGATTTTAGTATCTATCAATGGTATCAGTATCATATAGTTCCAACAGAAAAACTACATGGGTTCAGTACCAAAATTTAAAACCTTAATACTAAGGGTTGCCTTTTGCCCAAACATGTTTTAAGGCTGAGGTGTTGAAAATGGAGGCCCATCAAACTATAAGCCACAGGGAAGGAGAAAAAAGCAGTCCTTTATCGGCGGAATCACTTTGTTCAATACAGAATTCATTAATCTTAGTATCGTGTTCACCATACCAAGCCTACAGTATCATACAAGTGGCAAACTGATACTCGATACAGGAGGTATATCAAGTCTTGACACCATGAACCAAACCTACTGACACTACAACAGAATGATACCAGTATGGGTACCAAAATTTGTATCATGAACCTTGCTTAGCATCAATTATTTTTCTATTTTTATGGTCCTGTTAGCAGTCATGAGAAGACTGAGAAAAGCAAAATTAGAACTCCGATCATGCATCTAAGCAGAAGTACCTTATAAAGTCAAAAAGGATGGAGGTTGGAACAGCAGGAATCAAGGAGTTGGAATTAGCTCGCATAACTTCAAAAAATTTAGTTGGTAAAAGGTGAGATCTTTTAGAGCTGAGTATATGGAATACCAATCACCTTGGAGAAAAATGGAAACTTTGACAAAAGGCCCTCCTGTTATATTACTATGTTTGCAAAAAGATGTTGAACTGTGTGAAGCCTTTCTCTAGAACAATTAAATGCATGGAGGGTCATGGAAAGTCAAATATCTTTTAGGTTACTGCATTCTGCAGTGAATCTTCTAGAATGAAAGCAAAGGCAGAAGGAAAGATTTGTCTTAAAATTAAGACACCTTGTTTACATATGGAAAGCAATGATATGATATGGTGAAATTCGAAGTCTTTACTGAGAATAGTATGATTGGAGAGCATCCCCTGACATCAGGAGTTGTGCTGCTATATGCCTTGGATTTTGCAACAACAGTTGCCAGGTGAAAAAGGTTTCAGAGTTACCACAGTGAATGTGGACATGGCTCCATCATCTAAATTGAGAACTTTGATCATATCCTGCAAATACTTCTGAGCTTCAGATAACCTTTGCTTGATTTGTAAACTTTCTTCAATCTGAAATATTTGGTCATAAAGCCATGTCAATATAACAGAAATCCATTATAAGAAGATTAACTATTCTAACTAATGCAAAAGAATGATTGAAAAAGAAGATGTTTTGACTGTTGTATTGATAGTTCATCAATACCAAAATCATTACATCACTATCAAAGGCAGAAGAAAGGTATAGCTACAATCTATAAGTAAGATATCCAATAATATGAGCTTCTAATAATAACAATATTCCTGTATAGTATAACACTAGAAAACAACTTAAAATTTAATTATAAGACAGATGTGCAACTTATTCAATGATTCTCATGGGGAGCAACGGGTAAGGACTCAAGTCTCCTCTCTCAATAATGTTACAACATTCCAGGTCAAGCCTTGCACTTGGCCTATTAAAAGAATTGCATATGTATAGGTATAAAATCTTTTAACACTGCCCCAACTCCCCAGTTCCCACCCACCATTGGTTCTCTAAATGGAAAAAAAAAAAGGAAAAAAAGGTATTGCATAAGTACAGGTATAAGATTGCTACCACCTCCTCACCCACCATATGTTCTCTAAATGAAAAATTATCACACTAAATAGGGAAAAAACAGAGACCAAGAAATCTGTAGGCCACATTATGATCACAATATGGATTATAAAGAAAATATATTTGGATGTCATGTATTTTTTTAGGGCTTTCAGCAATTCAATAAAAGGGAGACTAAGACACTAATACTGTTCCACTACTCTTTAATAATATCACCAAAAATGGATGGGCCTGAGTTGTCATGGTGGTGCGTGACAATGGAGCAATGCAGCCATGGCTGGTAGCAACCAAGAAAAGAAGTGGTAGCAGCAAGAGACAAAGACAAAGGTGGTCAACAATTGTGGCCAGAGTTGAACATATAATTTTCATGTGTTGAAAACATGAAGCAGAACTAGAGTGTTAAGTATATTTAAGGTTTACCCTAAACAAACAGAAACATCTAAAAAAGTAAAATTCTTCAAAGCTGATTGAAGAAACATTTTTGATAGAAATTATGTTGCACACTTGGGTTAACTCTTGCAAGAAAACCAAGTGGTCTTCATATTCACCTTTAACACATGACCCGGGGCAGCAAATAAGAAACTATGCATGTGCTTGGTTTTTGAAAACAACCCTATTTTCTATTTTCATAGAAAACTAAAAATACTATGAAAAATGCATTTCGTAATGAAAAAAAAAAATTTGGAAAACACAACTTCAAAATAGCAGGAAACTGTAAATAGTTTAAAGATGCTTTCATTGTTTTCTATCAAAAAAAGTAGAAAACAAACGGCCCATTTAAATCACTTTTATTTCCTATTTTTTATTTTTAAAATAGAAACACAAAATTCAGTACTAAAAAAAATGTTCCATACAATGTTTTTTACTTTTTATTTTCAAAATTAACTTTTATTATTTATGAAAAAAGTGCAAGAAAATCTTTTTCACTTTCATTTTTTCTAATATAATATATGATAGTATTAACTATTATAATATAAAGAATAGTATTATATTATTGATATTCGTTATACATAATACATATGTAATATTATGAGGTAAACTTGATTGGTTCAAATATAGCCAAGCCAAGATCCAGTCACTCCCTACCCTTAGATCCACACAAATGTTGTTTTCCATCTTTGCATGAACTGTACGGATTCAATGGTTAGAGAGGTGACCGAATCTAGGCTTGGCTACATTCGAAGCCAAATCTACTTCATTATATATTATATATAATATCATAATAGAGTTATTGTAATATATATTATTATATATTATATTATATATTATCATTATAATAATATAAAAATTAAAAAATAGTAGTAGCAACCAAACATGTTTTTATTATTAAAAATATAAAAAAATGAGTTTTTTAAAAAAAAGTGATGCCAATGTAGCCAAAAGCTAAAGAACTTGAAAACATAGGAATTGATGGTATTCTTTTTTATTATTTGCCTACTTTTTTAAAAGATAACATTTATAATGAAAATAAACAATAGAAAATAATTTTTGTTTTTATTATCAACAATTTTTAGAGATCAAAAAAAAAAATTAAAAATTAAAAATAAAAACAAAAAATGTCCTCAAAAACTAAATGCAACCCAATAAGCTTCACCGTCAATCTTTTGTTTTATTTAAACTAACCAAAACAAAAGACTTGCTACTTGCATCAATTAGGCCCTATGTTTGACAAGTTTAGTCACATGTCAACACAGATTCTTTTCCCCTTCTTGTACTGGGAATTGTTATCAAAGTAACATTAATTGCTCAACTCTTTTTGGTGACTCGGGATGGTTGTCCATCTAGTTAGTTCACTTAATGGATAATTACATTAGGAATGCATGAACTTATTTGGGGTTTCCAATCAAGTCCTTAAATTAAGTATCCTAACTCATGAAAGTTTTTTAATCAAGTACATTTCTTAAGGTTGCTAATGATCACTTGATAGACCACATGACAGCTATCAACGATGACTTAAGTATACTTATTTTTCGATTGAGTATATGAACTTATAAAAGTTTTTCAATTAAATACATCGACTCATAAAAGTTTTTCAATCAAGTACACTGAAGTGGGCATTAGAATTATAGAGGCTATCAATTGACACCCTTTTAACATGCAACTCTACGTGGTAGAACTAGATAGCCTTTGCCAAGTCACACGGCCATTGGGAGAGGGAAAAAAAAATTTATTGAGAAATGTATTAGCAACATATCAAAAAAGTATATAACATAAAAAAAAGCATGAACTTGAAGTATAATTTTCTCATTAATTTATTTATTATTAGTCGAACAATTGAAAAGTCACTATTTTATTGCTTAATCTTTCATGCATATGATTTTTTTTATACACAAATACATAATAATATTTCTAGAATTTTATATATGAAATTTTTTTATTATTTAGTTTGTCATACATTTACAAGAAACGCTAGCTGGACTTAAACAAGCATACTTAATTTTAAACTTTTGAGTTGATATACTTAATTAAGGAAAAAAAAAGTATCCTCAAGTTACTATTGATGACCGTCATGTAGTCTATCAAGTCATCATTGATAGCCGTTAAAAATATACTTAACTAAAAACTTACATGAGTTAGTATACTAAATTTAAAAAAAAAAGTATAAAGGCTCAATTGAAATTCCCAAATAAGTTCATACACTTCGGGTGTAATTAACCCTTCAATTAGATAACAACAAAGCATGCAAAAGAATTGTTCTTGCCGATGAAGGAGAAAAATGGTTATATGAAGGGCTTCTCCTACATAACCAAAGGCTGCCATGATGCCAGATAAATTGTCCATGAGATGGTCAAAATCTACTTAAAGTCCCATACTTATTTTTTTTAAAAATCATGCGATAAAAATATGGTATATAAATCAAAAAATTCTAGCAAGACCAAAGTAACTAAGAGAATTATAGAAAAATACAGAGCTCTACAAACTTCCTAATATGACCATTCCCCTCATGTGCCATCAAGGTTGAGTAACTGCCTTGCACATGATAAGGACCACAAGAGCAAAAACACTTCATGCATGGCATTTGTTTTAGCAAACCTCTAAACTTTGTAATTGCAATGGGGAAAAGAAAGAAAATTAACTCTCTTTTAAAAGAATAGTAATTTGATAGTAATTTCAATATAAAACTACAGGTCATCATACCAATCTACCCACGCCATCTCATACTAGACGTACCATACTGAATTAGTATCAGACCGAATTAATAAAGTATCGATACAATACCATGGTTTGTATGGTATAGGAGCCAAACAAACCAACTTGTACTAACCAGTTTTGCCTAATTTCATGTTGTATTGACCCATATCACCTAGTTTCTGCCATATGTGAGAAATGAGTCTCTAGACCTTGTTTTGGTACAAGCTTGTACCATACCATACTGGTAAGGCACCAATATAATACTTGGTACTAGTACAGCAAACCTTGCATGAGACCAATCTGCACACTGAACCCAACCAGATCATCGCCCTAACAATTGCAACACAGATATAAACATAGCAACTGCCACATGTGAATATGTAGTCACATATTAATGCAAGTCTCTTTATTCATTGTTATCAGGGGAAAAAATATTTTACCTGACGGAATTGTTCAACATCTTTCAGTGCAGATAATACACGATAGATTGCCCTGCTTGAACTTCCAGTTCTTGTACAGTCTAATAATTGAACCTGCAAAAGAAAATTGTCACAATCGATCCTAACATTCAGGATAAAATAGCTGTACAAACACAAGTATTGTTATATTTTTTATAAAAAAGAAATTTCTATAAATGATGGTACATGAGCTCAAGGATTTCTCCACAATAAGAAGAAAGAAGATGAATCCAAGATAGGAGAAGATAAGTCAACATAAGACCTGTGATTGTAGGTTGCTTATGCTGATGTCAACCTGAGAAATCAAGCATTTGCCTTTGCACAAGAAATCATTCTTTGTAAGGTATTCGATAGTTACAGTAAATTACAGGCTGCTCAGTAACATGCTTTAATACTTCACATAAAGCCTCTTATATGAGCTTTTAATGACTCAAATAATTTACTGCAAATCAAACAGAAGTGGTTGTTTTTGATTGCTAGTGCAAGGAATAACACTAACATGAATCATTTGCCTCATTACATGTTTGAAACATCTCTATACATACATACATACATACATACACACATAGAAAAAGAAAGATAGCGCTTGACTTGGCTATACTCCAATAGAACTCAGATTTGATCAAGTCTTGATTGGATGATGGGGTCTCACATTAATGATCCGAGCCGTTGAATGTAATATAACTCTAAAATATATAAATACAAGAAATATATGATTTGGAGACTCCTAGCTTATACATCAAGAGCCACAAACAAAAAAATGGTTGCACTCGAATGGACCAATCTAGACCTGATGGAATCTGAGTACAAGTCCACTTGAGGATAGCGAAGTCAAGCACGCGCATGTGCTCTCTCTCTCTCTCTCTCTCTCTCTCTCTCTATGCATGTATGTGGCTAATTCCAACTAGTTTAGGATTAAGGCTTAGTTGTTATTTCCAATTGCACAAATGGACATGACTAAGGACATCTAGTATTAAACTAATCCCACTCTCCGATTCTTAGGTCTACATTGTTAGCCTAAATATTGTGTACCATGGAAGCAAAGGCAAGAAACTACATATCATAGCACCAACAACATCCAGAACAATCAAGAACAACTTTCAGATTTTAGCTAGAAATAGAAACTTGTCTAAGAACAAACAACTGAGTTAACATATCCAGCTTTCTATCCTTTCTGTAATGATTACTGACCAATTATGACTTTTATAATGCATCAAAGGAACTCGAAGAACACAACAGACTATTATTTTGAAAATTTGAATCATTGCTAGTTTCCTCACTACACAATGTGCATATTGGATGATTCCTTCATTATACTGCTTTTGTACATATAGGCCATAAAATATTGAAATATGAATGGATTATATTGCTAATTAGAAAAGAGTGAAGTGGTAACTAAAATGGGACCACTGACCTCTGTTGACAATTTTCCAAACCAATCCTTCAGGCTTTCATTCTTGATTTTGTATGATGAAGCCTATAGTCACATCAAAATCAATTAATGCTTGCAAAATTTAAGGTACAGGTTAAATATTTATTCTACATTAAGGAGATGCATATAAGTGCATTTCAATAATTCAGCCATAATTTAACAACGAAAAAAAGTATAAAAGATCAGTTAAAGATATATTTTTGCATTCAAAAGAGCGATTCATTTCAATTCTCCCACTTCAGAAGAGGTCCAGATTGCAGTCATTTCTACAGAAATGGTGCCACATGTCTATGCTCTCTCTCTCTCTCTCACACACACACACACAAGCGCGCGCATGCACACAAGAAGAAGATTGCTCAAAATGTATCTCTTAGTGATTTAGTTTGCTACTTCATAACCAAAACTAATCCAACAACAAAATGATATAGGGAAAATGTAGTGTTGAGTGATTCTTTTGTTCAGAAAAGAAACTTAGATGACAACATGTCCAAGCAAATAAGACCAGGGTAGATGAAATTATCATGGGCTTAGAAGTGCTAAACCAACACCCACACACACACACACACGCTAACCAAAGAAGAAGAAGAAGAAGATAACTCAAAATGTACCTCCTGGTGATTTAGTTTGCTGTCTCGTCACCAAAATTAATCCAACAACAAAATGATATAGGAAAAATGTAGTGTTGAGTGGTTCAGAAAAGAGACAAGCAAATAAAATTAGGGTATATGAAGTTATGATGGGCTTAGAAGTGTTATACCAAGGTCATTTGAAGATGAGATCTGAGGAACATTTCATGTTTAAATACTAAGACCGGTACTTTAGGATGGATTGAAAAGTTTAGCAGCAAAGACTACTCTTATGTTCATGGATAAAAAGTTGGGAATGAACCTAACAATTAAATTGATTCAGCTTGCTGTGTGAGGATTAGAAAGAACAGGTAACAAGTCTAAATGGTTTTCGCTTTGAGGATCATGACATGATCAGTTTCAATCCATGAGAATGTTTTATGAGCAGCTCTGAACCTGATTTCAATCCTTTAAATTGGGGTGGATTCTTTTAGCAGGAAGTTTTTAAAGAAAGAGGGATATTAACGTTAAATAGCATAGTGACATGAATGCCTACCTCATTGGTGTCAGTGTTTTAGCTCATATAAAAGGTAACCAACCCTCAAGGAATCCTTAGGTGAGAAAGGGGTCTGAAATATGCAACCACATCCATCACTATGACACAAATTGTAAGCCAAAGATCCAAACTGAAATTGTCCCTCCAACGAGTAATACTCTCAAGAAAGTTCACAGAAGTAACAAGCATAAATTAGTAAGTTCTTATAAAAGTATGTCAGCGCCTACCCAAGAGCCAAAACAGAGTGCAGATAGCTTTTCTATGCAGTCAGAAGTACTGTGCTTCTTTTCAAGCCACAAAGCTTCTTTGCTTTCCAAAAGCTCTACATGGAGTTGCTTCACCGTGAACTCAAGCTGTGGTATGTAAGATTTGGTGATCAATGTCAAACATCTGAAATGGAACTTTTTCAAGAGATGAATAAATCAACCAAAAAAATTTGAAAATAAATCGTCACTTGGGAGGTCTTCAGTAGCAGCAGTAACAGATTGCCTTCATCAATTTGCAGAGCCAGCCATACAGAAGTTACTGTGTCCCTCAATCTTTTGTCAGCACACTACAAGTTCATGAATATGATATCACCAAGTGAGGAGAGAAAAAAAACATAACCTTAGGTACAACCCAGACAAGCAAATATGGGCTTTTAACTTGTAAGGAACAAAAAAAAAAAGGAGGCCGAAGTTCTTCAATAATTTTCAAGATGCAGTTAACATCATAAAGGTTTTAAAACTGCTACCTATAAAAACTAAGAATGAAGCAGATTGACAAATCTGATTCAGGACTCACAGCTCTGTGAAGCAAAAGCCAGCGCAATGTAATATTGCAATCTCTGACCAAAGAAACTAGATGTTGAGAGTTATCCAGTACATAATCTTTGGTTAAAACATGATTTGAGAGAACTGAACCCAACTCAGATGAGAGATGTGTAACCTGCCACAAAAATATGACCAATTTCAACAACACTATAGAGAAAAAGGAGACTCTTTAACAATGAATAAACAAATAATAACATAACCAAAATGATATTTGGAGTTATAGATGTGGCGAGGTTCAATAAAGAACATATTGGTTCATATCATTTAGTCCAGAAGCAGATGAAACTTAATCATACAATAAATAGAACAGAAAGATGTATGAGAATCAAAGTGGTGCATTATAATCACTTTCTATTGAATAAGAAAGTTGATGTTTTTATAGGATCAATTAAGCAAGGAAATTACAAGATATTTTTTTAATAAAGCCAGCTTTTAGATAAGGTGAAATGGGAGACAATTCCATTGTCCAAAAAACTCAAATGAAAAGAAAAAAACACCCATTGTCAGCTATTAGGCTTCATATAATGTACATGATACCAACCTTAGTGCAATGATATTGACAGCGGTCCCGTATAAATGTTGGAGAAACACAAGAGGATAATGATGCTTTGGCTTCTTTGTATGCATCCCATGACACAAACAGATCTACCACAAAATGTAAAAATATGGGAACCACCCAACAATCTTTAAAGAACCTATCAACAATCTCTCGCATAACAAAACCATTGCGTAGAAACTCTGGAGAATAGAATAACAGAATATACAGGTGTCCGCTCTGTAATGATAATGCCACAGTGCGGTGCTGTGGATCTGGATAGTGGTGTACTTGATTGTACAAGTCATCACTCCGCAAACGATGTATAACAGCATCCACCACCAATTTGGGAAATGGAAATCTTGCAAAAGATCTTCAGTCTTTTGTGGAGATACCATACCAGAATTTACAAGAGGTGAACTGGCATGATGAAATGGGCCAGATGTAGGCAGGTGGGCACGACAAAGCAAACATATGCGTTCTAGATTTGGAGAATCAAAACAGCAGTCATGGCGTAGATGTGCCACAAGAAGTTTTTCTCGCATATGGCCACTCATAAAGTACTCCATCAGTATCAACATGCATCCAAAAAGTGTTATTGATTCTGTCAGCAGTTGCCGTCCATATTCATTATCCAATACTCTATCTGGTGTAGACTGCAAATACAAACCTTCCTGTATGAAAAAACATCTCTATATCAGAATAGACTTGGCGACCAACATAAGTAGTGTTTCTTTTATTTACATATTTATCTATTAAGTGACGGAACTAGTTAAATACAACATGATGATGGTAGAATTATATCTAAATTCCTAATATTTTATCTGGAAATCAAGAAGCATCGACAATAAGCATATGGGTTTTCAGATCTGCAGGAAGTGGAGTTGGCAATAAGCATACAGGTTCTAAAAGATTTTCTGATTTTCTCAGAGGTTTATGGAAAAGGAATGTTTGAGATTATGTTATTACAAATTGTAATCTTTTATTAAGAAACTCATGTTGCTTTATTGACTCATCAAAGCAACTGAATACCTCAGGACAGCACTTAAAAGTAGCCTTCTCATACAGTGTCCTATTAACTGTCCTTTTATATGTCAGGAAACAGAGAGACAAAACATCTATTATTTATCACATAGTTGCTTAGGCAATTATAAATGTTAACATGTCAACTAGTTCACAGTTCTTTCCTACAAGGTAAAAGCAATTTAGGTGCCACCACCACAAGGCCACTTGAGGTAAAATTTATATGGAAAAGGTTAGGGAAGATGCACTAGCAGTCAAGGAAATGCAGAGCGTTTTTACTCTAAAATTATCATTGAAGGAAAATGGAAATATGATACTTTAGAAAGTTCAAGCATTTCACAATATGCGAACGCAACTAACACTACTAACCTTGCTACAAGGAAAGTGAAGACAACAGACACTACAAACCGTGCTACAAAGAAGGTGAAGATGACTGACGCTAAGAACCTTGCCATAAAGAAGGTGGTACCAACAACTACACAAAGGCTACACCTACAAAAAGGGCCTGCCTAGAGCTAACACACCTTGACTCCTAAGTAACAAACCTAGAGGACATAATGAGCATAAATACGATGGGCCAGGGAGTTAGATGCCCTTCACCTCCCTCCTTGCTTAATTCCTACTCCTAAACTTTCTCAGGCTCAATGGCATCTAAAATTACAGGGGACAAATGACTTTAAGATTAACTAAAAATATAATATTGAAGCGCATGAGAAGAGTATTCAAAAGGGAGAAGAAGAGAAGCAAGCAGGAGAGGGTATTTATTTTTTTTTAAAAAAACAATTTTTTAGAGGGGCATGGTGCTAATAGCATTTAGAGAAGGTGCTGTATTTGGAATAATGCTGGAGATCCTTTAGGGATTTCTTCAGCGATACCGAGAAATGTTCTAGCCATTTCCTATGGTCCATGAGGTAGCATCTAAACTTTCTTTAAACTAGCCTCTCTCTCTACTTTTATATGCCCAGTTCTTGCTTTCTTAAATCAGATTAGTCAAGAATTTTATTGTTTGACCACAACCCTTGCAATTCCTCTCTTGCATTTTTCACTGTTTGACCACAAACCCTGCAATTCTCCTCTTACATTATTCACCAATATCTTAGAAAAATATGATCTATTCACCTCTTTAGTAATGTTCAAGGCAATTCTTTGGCAGTTTTATTTGCTGGATCTAAAAATTAACAATTTTGATAAGTTCTACAGAAAATTTCTTGTTGGGCAAAAGTATAAGAACATTCAAATATTAATAAGAGAGAAATTTAATGCTGGACAACTGACAATAAGATTCACTTCCAAAAAATATATTGTTTGTCTGGAGCTTACCTAGCCAGCAGGCTCATGCAACTCAATGAAATTATTGATCAAACTAAAAAATAACAATTAAACCATTGAATGTTGTTCTTCAAATTCAAAGTTCACATGTTCGGATCACAAGATCAAGTGGGCCTTGTTGCAAGCAATTCGAAAGTCATAAATGACTCAAACCAGTTATAGATTAGAAATATAGATGATATATGATTACCAATACCATCCATGGTAAGAATAGAGGTAGAGGTAACCAAAACTAATATAGACAGAAATAATTAAAAAAAATATAACTAATTGTAATTTGAATGTTGACTTAGTTCTGAATAGAGCAGAGTGGAGGAAGCAGATTCATGTAGCCGATCCTATGTAGTTGGAAAAAGGCCTAGATGAGTTGAGTTGAGTATATGCTTACTAGTACCATTAAAAGATTTTTGTCCCTTGTCCAGGATTAAGTAAGAACATACCTGAAGGTCATTTAGGTATTTAAGTAGCTCCAAATGGTAAATAACAACACCATTCATCAACAGAAAAAATCTCTGCATATAAGCAGAACAAGATTCACGAAGACCATCTTCAAGAGCTTGCAGTTCCACATTCCCTTCAATCCTTGACTCAAAATCATTAGGAGAGTCAAAATACCTGAGAATATGGAATTAGAAATGAAACATTCAACGATAAGCAAAGAATGATGGCTTATTAATTAATCTGCAAAGTAAAATAATAAATGGCAATTATCTTTATCGCCTTATTCCTGGCATGAGGGAGGGAAGCTTGGGTTAAGGATGATTACAACCATGCAACTCTATGCCATGAATTCAATACAAATTACAAAGGGCCTCCAAGGGGCCACCCATACTCCTCCCATCACTCCACTCCTACAACTTGTCAGAAGCACCTTTCCAGCAAAGAGATGAACAAAATCTCTTAGACTGACCATTATTCTACCGCAACATCGCTACCGGCATCCACGGAAGCAATGCCCAACTATCCATGAACCATAGCAAAGGTACCTAAGCTTTTAGGTGGCTATCCAGGTGACTGTTGAAAGCCTAAGGCCTGGAAACCTGCTTTGCATGTTAATATAAAAGTGAAGGCAATTCCATATGGGAAAAGTTCTCTTTTTTTCCCGAATTTCTATCTAATGAGTCCATAAGATGGACATTAAACAAAATTTAAAGTTTAGTACCCAACACAACCCAGCTCCAGAGTGCTGATACAGGTCCACTTCTATTTTGCTAGTCATCAACATGAATAGTGAAAGAGCATTCTAAAATACCCATTCAAATCTAAAATAATATTTTTCCTCTCTCTTAACAAAGTTACGATCTGGTTAGAACATTTCCAGAATGTCAATCACACCTACTGCTCCCCAAGGTTTAATTGGCTCAATGACAGAAAGCAAACAAATAAATTCCAAGCCAACCCTTGGTCTCGGCCTGCTGACAATTGGAGCACTTCAGTACTCATTATTCCAGGGCTAGAAACATTACAATAGAATAGAAATTAAATTCCATGGAATTTACGATAAGAAATGTACTTCTTGAGGAACTAAATTTTAAAACATATTAGACAATAAAGCCAATGCATAAAATTATAAGAGAAAGAGGGAAGTAATCAAAATTCATACCATTTTTGGTTCCACAACACAAAGCACGCCCATTTTTTTTTTTATCTTTTGTAAAAAATTACTCAAAGATAGACAAAAGAAGAGACAGTTGAAACAAAAAAGGCGATCTGAATGCAATCTAAACAGCTCTTGGAACTGGCTCACCTGAGGTCGAAGAGGACCGGGTCGAAGCGGCGATCGAGGAATTCCGAGGGGATCCGATCGGAGAGGAGGAGGAGCTCGGCGATCAGGGCCTGGGCTCTGGCGCAGAAGTCGAGCAGTTCAGGGAAGGAGGTGGCCTGGTTGTCGTCTTCCCTCGACCCTGCGACAATCTTGGACGACTCCATTCCCTGCCGGCTCGGAGATTAGGGTTTTGGGAGAGCTGGGAAATTTGGGTTCCGGGAGGGACTAGAGCTTGCCATGGAGTTCAGAAGAACGCCGAGGAGAAATACAGTGCGAAGAGGCCGCAGATGGAGAGCACCGCCGTCCCTTATAGCCGTGCGCTGCACTGGTTATTTTCAAATATTAGTTTATTTAATAAAATTTTAAATAAATATCTAGATTAGTTCTTATCTTTATAATATTTTTTAAAAATAATATATTGGTTCCTTCTAATTATTTTTATATTGATTCCACATTATAGGCCATAGTATTGCATTATAATTATTATATTAAAATGGTTATATAATATAATACTACGTTATATGATGTTCTTGTACATGGAGAAGATATACGTTTTGTTTTTTATTTATAAATATATAACATTATGCATGTATGGTATAGTAAAGATGAAAAAATAAATTACTTAATATTCATGCTGCACAAAAAAAAACTTTATTCTGAAAAAAAATATATATGCAATATTAAATGCATTATTGTTCATAATATTAGGATTTTTCATCATTTTTTCAACAATGATGCCATCCTTTTCTATTTTACTAAGCACTATATACTTAACATGTGTATTGATTTTGTGGCTGCTTGTTCAAAGTTAAATGCATTTATATATCAAAAGTAATATGATAATAGAAATAAAAAAAATCTTAGTTTATTACGAAGAATTTAGAAAATAAGTTGTTGAGTAGGATATAAAAAAACTCCATTCAATCCAACCAATCTAGGCCGGGAACTTCTATTTGCACAGCTCCGTTTACTATGTGCATCCCCTTAAAAAAAAAAAAAAAATTTCTCTCTACACGACCCCCCACCGCCTCCCCCCCCCCCACTACTACCCCTTTGTGCACCCCCCTCGCTCCTCCCAAATCAGTCGCACACCTGCGCCGCCCGATCCATCTTCTTTCCCGACACCGAGCAGCATTCTCGGCAACTTCTTCCTTGGCACCGACAGTTCCTTCCCGACACCCAGCGGCAGTAGGTTTCCTAAACCCACCGCCTCCGATTCCCTCACCTCCCTCCCCTACAGCCTCCTCCTCGCCTTTGTTGCCTCGTCTCCACCCCCTCCATCCTTCCCTCCAGTCCCCCTTCATCCCCTTCGCCCCCCTTCGGCAAAGCCCTGGGTCCAGGGTCGAGTCCCTGTTCGATCCTGATAGGCCGAACAGAGAACCAAGAGTTACAATTTAAAATTTTTTAATAAATTTAAATTTATTATATAAATACTTTTATATAAGTAGCTTAAAAATTATATTTAGTAAAATTTTTAAATTAATTATAATCAATATAGTTAAGTTTTTCAAGAATAAATTTGGATATTTTTTAATTTATTCATATTTTAATCTTGCGTATTAATGCTGATTAATGGCATGTTTCAGATATGGATGCTAATCCCTCACGAGTTAGACCCACACGTCTGCCAAAAGACGTCGTGGCAGGCATACTGAGCCAGAGGTTTCTGTTGCACCATCGTCCCCAGCTGAGACAGTAAACGAGGACATCCCAGCTATGGATGTTGATGATGAAGCGGATGGACCTTGTCCAGACGGTCCAGAGTATGAGTCTGTCCTTAGTAGTTTCAGAACACATATAACAGCCTCCATCTGGAGGCAACAGGTATTGTTTGTTTGTTATTATAGTATATTTTCTTTAATGCATTATTACGATACTGTTATATAATTTATTCATGTTATCCATTTATATTTTATAGGAATGGGCCCCATTGAAGTGCATGAACCATGTTGCCAAGGTAGGTGAGTGGCAGTGATGGGCATCGGGGCAATCGAATAGGAGGTTCAGAGCATTAGTTCAGCAGTCGGGCCTGGTTGAACTAGTGCACTGCTCTTATTGGTTCGACGATAAGTTCTTGTCTCGGCTTCATAGAGAGATGGCAGTCCGAGACAAACACCTTCCGTCTTCCCTTTGACGAGATGACGATCACGTTGGATGACGTTGCTACCATATTAGGAATTAGTGTCATAGGTGCCTCAATGTCACTGTCATGTGATAGGATGAGTGATCAGGATGCTGAGAACCTACTAGTGGAGCTATTGGGTGTGTCACAGGTAGATGCGCGTCAGGAGGTGCTATCAGTACGCGGTCAGTATGTGAGGTTAAAGTGGCTGAAGAGTAATTTTCATGCTGTATCTGATAGAGATAGCCACCATAGGATAGAGTGTGCCCTGAGATAGCCACCATAGGATAGAGTGTGCCCTTTCCACAATTAACGCTCTGCTCAGAGCTCTCGAAAGGCCACCCTGAAGAGACTCTTCAGTTGGAGCCTTCTCCCCATATTTGTTTGTTATTGATCTTCGCTGACTTGAGCGTCGGAGGGTATTCCGTAGAGGGCCACCCCCAACGCCTCTCGCGTGAGGACTGTTTTGTAGGGTGCAAAGGTATTTGCTATTTTTGTTAGGGTGCATACTCTTTATAATAAGAGCGGATGAGGGTGCCTATAGCTTATCTTTCTCTACTTCAGGATCTGGATAGGGTGAGCACATATGTCTGGGGTGCTGGTGCCTTGGCTCATTTATATCGGCAATTGGGGATTGCGTCTAGGGCATCCGTTCGACAGATTAGTGGATATATGATGCTGCTCCAGGCATGAATTTATGAGCATTTTTCATTTCTCACTCCTCATCCAGCCCTGGATTATATTAACGCTAGGCTCTGCGTGCACTGATGGATTTTCGGTAGGCCACCGTGTACCACGATGGACCATTTAGTGATTCTACGCGAGTCCTTAGACGTTTTGAGGGCTGATGAGGTATGTACCTTAGACCATGCATTTGTATATTTCTATGATTTGCCACATATTATTAAACTGATTAGGATTTATCTGTTGCAGGTAGTTTGGGATCCCCATCGTCATATTCAGGAGGATCGTTCATTCCTAGATATTGCATTCTTTAATGGATGCCTGAAGTGTATGGATATCATAGAACCCTATCATCCTAAAAGGGTTCTACGACAGTTCGACAGGATACAAACGATCCCCCGCGCTAGCCCCTGAGCGAGCCAATAGAGGATCGACAGCAGCATCGTACCGCATCTGGTACATCTTCTATGATCATATGTGGGAGAGGTGGGAGGATCACCTGCTGAGCCGAGCGAGCAGGAGCCATCTGGTGACCCAACCATCAGATTGCATGCCAGGATATATGGATTGGTATTCTCGTATCACGCACCTGGCAGTTCACCCCCAGAGAGCTGATCCAGTATCTATTCCCGATCACGTCCCGATGATGTTGATACTAACGTGCAAGGGCAACGTATTACAGATGTCATTAACATTTGCACCAGCATTCTACATATGGGTCGAGAAAAGATTACATCACAGGGGATCGACCTGTACGATGTTATTTCTTAGATGTCACAGGTGTTGCAAGATCAGTATATTTATCAGGTGAGCCTGATGTACCTAGCCCTAGTCATGCATCGCTATAGCAGTACATGCATCGACGATGGCGAGATGAGGATTGATGATGTACCATATGTATTTTTTTAGCTTTTAGTACATCTTTTTGTAAAATACATTGAAATTTGAATAAAAATTTGAGTTTTCTTTAAATGCTCTTTTTTGTTCCAGAGTCCATAGTTGAAGATTAATATCAAATGCAATATACAACTCAATAGTTTCGCTAATTATAAATTAGTAAACAATCGCATGCTAATAATAATCTCGCTAATTAAGTGGAGTTCGATAGCCGACACGCCCCGGCATCAATCAACAAAGACAATTAACTTGTGCCTTGGCACTCATGGCATGGACCGACCGACATGACCTAACTTGTGCCAACATGCATCAGCACACTCTAACATAGGTCGCCACACATCGGCACTCTCTGGCACGGGCCGATCGGCATGCCCAACTCATGCCGGCACGCATCGGCATAGGCCGACTGGCATGCCCAACTCGTGCCGGCACGGTCGATCGGCTGAACCGTGGGCATAGATTACTGAATTTGCAAGGTCATGGCATCAATCAACAAAGACAATTAATGACACATCAATCAATAATATAAAAATACCGATATATAAAAATTTCAAACATTATACAACTTTGTATATTGATAAAACTTGCAATCTACAACTCAACAGTCTCGCTAATAATAACATCCGACGATATCGTTTGTTTGAACTGTTGAATCCTAGATTCATAAGAAGTTGCCCATCCGACGCACATGGTAAATGATATCTTTGCCAGTTGCTCGCTATTGGGGAAACGGATGACCCGGCAACAGAAACACCTACAAAATAAATAAATTTGTAAACAAAATGATTTATGAGTGATTTAAGGATGAGTAAGAGATATTTAACTAATACCTCCATAAAATGATTGCCATTTACGAATGCTACTGCAATGTCTTTATGGGATAGAAGAGGAAGAGGCAATGATCTAAGAGGTAGGAATGTAAGACATTGTTGCAAGGAGAGGTGGTATAAGACAACGTTATAGCAGGACGCTATAAGGTGCCCCATATCCGGCAACGTCATCCACCGGTCAGATGGTGGATAATTCTCGAAATATGATAATGCTTGAGCGATCCCGTCAAACCTCCCTTCGACAACAAATAAAGCGCGATAGTGCTCTGAATGACTTTGCAACTCGTCCAATAAATCCTTCATAACATGGAGCCAATCCTCCTCTCTAAATCCAAGCAAGTCAACTGTTTCTCTGAATCCGCAGTTGTCATCAGCTTTTACGTCCTTGATATGTTGGATGAACAGCCTTAACCCATTTGGAATTTGATCAATGTAGATTGTTGGCTTATATGAACGGGTTCAAGGATGAAAAACCTGCAAGCCATATTGAATGATATTACAAACAATCGCATGCTAATAATAAATGTCTAATAATAAACAGCACGGGCCGTGCACACCCCGATACACACCAGCATGATACTCCATGCTTCTTACCTTCTTTCTTGGTTGCCTCTTTTGCACTAGAGTCAGTGGGGTGCCCGTACCAGATGAGTAACTATCATGTCCAAAGAGAACCAACTCAAAGGCAGAAGGATCACGGTAAGTAGACGTATCGACCTTCATGAAGTGCGGCCATGTGAACTGGTCATCCTTTTTGCAGGTTCTTCAAGAGAAGTACTATCTGGGCTTGCAATCTCTCTCAATTTCCTTAACATCTAATTTAGAAGCTCAATCTAACTGCTTGAATTTCTTAGCAATTATATCCAACTCTGGTTCACAGCTCAGCATCATAATTTGCACATTTGAAGTAGGTATCATATCAAGTTTTCTCCAATGAGGATTTATACAGTCGAGGGAAATAGGTCGACCTTCCATTCTGTACCACACAATCTCATGAGCGCATGGTAATCCATGTGTGCATCGAATAGCACACCCATAAACTGATTTATCAATCCCAACTGAATTGGTTCGGTTTGCTTGGGCGAGGATAAGATTTAATACAGTTATAGATATAAAACTTGCAGTTCTTTGAATTCAGCAGGCTTGAAGTTGTGTTGCACGACTTTCAAACTCTTTTCAAATGAAGCTTTGATGTCACTGTGCTGCAACTCAATCAAACTATGAATTTTTGTCCAAGATGACTCGAAAGTCCCTTGGCTTGATCCAAGCTGTCTTTTAAGCCTTGCATGTGCACTTTCAGCCCTAGTAAAGTAATATAATTAAATAAAAGTTAGATAAAAAATATATAATTAAATTATAAATTTATAAACGTAATCAATTTCTTGTGATACCTATTAGTTGTCACATTTCCATAGTGCCTACGTGCATCCGTCCACACTGCAATAAATCTTTCCTTGAACTTGCTTAGCCAAGTATCTGACACATATCGTAAAGATCTGGATAGGTACTAAACTCTCTCTGGAGTGCACTCCAGCGATCGTTATACTCATCTTCTATGGTTGACAACACTAGTATATTCCAACTCATATAAACTTATCCTATTTCTCCTTCGTTTCAAATAATTTTTTGCACTGGATCAAAACATTCTTACTAATATGCCATCTACATAAAAATGTGTTGCCGTAGGAAATACCTTCTGAATTGCATTCAATAAAGCCAAGTCTCAATCTGTGACTATCACCTCAGGCAAAACATCAGCATCCATGACTAATGCACATGTATAGTTATCTTTCTGCTCAGAGTCCATGTATATAAAAGCAATAGAAAATGTGAGGTTAGTTGATGTCAACCCCACAATCTCTAAGAGAGGAAGATGATATCTATTCGTCTTGTAAGTGCAATCCATTATCAAAACACGAGGAAATGTACGTAATAAATCTATGCTGCCAGGGTGAGCCCAAAACAAGTCACGCACAACATCAGACTCGATACAGTTCCTATGCCACTCAATGTACTTATACTCGGATAATTTACCCAGAAGATGTTGCATCTGAGATCTTTCAGCTTTTTCTACAACCTTACACCTCTGCCATGCATTGTAGATCGTCTTTATGCACGTAACATTAAGGGCATCCCTTTGCTTCAATGTGGACAATATGACCTTTAACCGAACCGAAGTCTTCGGCATATCCACTAACAATGAAGTCTCCTGCTTCGATAATCGTTCAGCATATGAGTGCCCTTCGAGATGCTTTGCAGCCGGATGATTATGCAATCCATAATTGACCATTAACATCCAATCATCTGCAGTGTCCAATTTCTTCCTCTTAATGCAAAAGGACATCCACACTTCTTAGTGCCACTGGCCCTGATCTTTGATCCCTTTTCCTTTATACTTTTACTTCTGCAGGTACCACTCCTCTCGCAAGCAAGTACAATTCTTGATTTCTTGCTATCAGTACCCGAATCAGAAGTTTTAATAATAACAATAAATCCATTCCTCCTTCCAGTTTTCGACACCAATTACACAAGTCTTCTCTGCTCTTGAATATCTACACAATAAAAAGTTTTATGTCAGTAAACAATTTTACGCATCGCCTAGGGTACTAATAAAACAATTGCAATCAAAATTATCAGACATCGTAAGTTGTAAATTCATTTGTGTAATCCATCATACATTCAGAGCCAATCATGCTGCTTTCGGTTGAAGCATCACCCTACACGGTCAAAAAATAATCAATTTAAACCCTAAGCCCTAAACCCCACCCCTTTGTTCGGCCCTGTGTGGCCAAACAGAAGCCTTCTGTTCAGCCGAATGGGCTGGACAGAGGGCCCCTGTTCGGCCCATACTGGCCGAATAGAAGCCTTCTGTTGGCCACACAGGACGGAACACAATGCTCTTGTTCGGCTCTTTGTGGCAGAACAGAAGGCTTCTATTCGGCCACACCTGGCCGAATAGAAGCTCATTGTTCGGCCAACCAGGGTCGAACAGAAGGCCTCTTTTCGGCCTTGTATGACCAAACAAGACGCGGACCGTAAAAAAATTTTGATGCAAGTTAAATAACAAACCTTTCTGTCCATAGATTCTTCCCAAATCACTACTTGCTTGTCCATTGTTCCATTAAGGGTTGAAATATCTTCAATCAAAAACTCAATAGATTGATTGAGCAATTTTTTTTCATGTTCGTTTGGAGAGGGGTGGGGAGAGGGGAGGGCGGGTGGCTGTGCGGTGGAAGGGAGAGTTGTTTTTGTTGAGGGGTACAGAGAGTAAAAATAGGGGCATTTTGATCCATTATTATAAGGGTAAAATTAGGCTTTTTTAAGTTGGGATGGGGGGGGGGTGCACAGAGTAAATGGAGCGGTGCAAATAGAAATTCCCATCTAGGCCACTCATACATGTAACCAATAATTTACTATGTATCTTTTTCTTCATAATTTAAATCACGATTGATTTAAATTTCTCTATTTTAAATATAACAACATAAAAAAAAAATTCTTTTTTATACGTAACATAATTTAAAACGTTGTAATTATAATTTCTCTAATATTTATTATGCATGTAGGATTTCAAAAGAATTTCTCTTTTTTATACATAATATAATTTAAGATTTTATAATTATAGTTTCTCTAATATTTATTATACATGTATGATTTTTAGTATCCTAAAAAATGTTTACATTGTCCAACTAAATGGTATTTTTGATAGTAACCAAATAATAAATTTTTAATTTTGCAATCATACTTAGTTATGCAGCAATTAAAAAATAGCTTTTCAAAGGTTTTTTTTAACAATATAATAACAACAACAACAACAAAATATTAATTATAAACTAGTTAGGAAGGGCTCTATGAATCATTTTTCTTCGTTCAACTCTATTTGAGCCTCTATTGGAGTCATGTTCATAGAATGTGACTATAATTTTATGCTAGCTATCAACATATTGAATCATTTCTTCTTTATCAGAGCTTGAGACTAGCTATTATAAAAATATCATGCATAGGCAAAGTTTAAAAAATATTTAAAATTAATATATACAATTATTAATGAAATAATATATAAGATTTGCACTTTAATATCTCCCTAACCAATATGTATAATAATAGTATTGCTTCATGCCAATAAGAGGGATGGGTTTGAGAGGAAACAAGGCGAGGAATTAGTGGTAGCAATGGAGGTAGCGATGAAGTTTATGAAACTAGGATCGAAGCCAAAGGGTTCCAATCTGATGCGAGCGACATAGTGAGGCCTTTTCTTATTTGAAGATATAGGTACCGGTTATGTGCTTGTTCTTTGACCTACTATTTATTAACCTATCATATGAAATCAGAAGATTTTTTAACCTGACCCTTTTTGGCATTGAATGAAATTTTCTCATCAATAGCATCCCAAACTCCATTTGAAAACTTCAGAGCTTGCAAATATTAATAACAACTTATCATGCTCAATTCCAACCTCTATCGGCAATCTGACTTAGCCGAATGGATTTCATTTACGAGCCAATTCATTGATTGGTAGTATCTCTAAGATCCTGGGGAATTATCGATCTTTGGAATATCTTGATCTCTTATACAATCAGCTTATAGGTGGCATACCTAAAGAGGTAGTCAATCTTGTCTTGCTTTCTGGATAACTTGGCTTGTTATATATAACTCTCCAGTCGGGCCCATAATTTAAAATTTGGTAGCTTAGAAAATCTCGGTGAGTTGCATTATTGGATAACAATTTGACTAGTGAAATTCTTGAAAGCATTAAAGGTATCGAAGGCAACCACTTGCAAGAGATCATTCCTGATTGCATGAGCAATTTCAAAGGTATTCAAGAGTTAAATCTTTCATATCGCAATAACCTTGTGAGGTGGTATCCCACAATTTCATTCCCTGAGATGAGCAACACAAATTAAATCTGCAACAATCTTTCTAGCAAGCAACTTTCTCAAATAATTTTGCAAGGTGAGGTGCGTTTGGAAATCTGAGTGCGATTTTCGTTGTTGGCTGATGAGGGGTAAAATTATCATTACATTAAGACTTACATACATCAACAATTGGGTCAAGCCCAATCACAGCATCTCGCCGGCCAGCTATCATGACCACCAATTGGCGAGGCCGAATCGCCCTTAGCGAGGTCAATCGCCTTTAGCAAGGTTGGGTCGCCTTGGCAACCCGAGCCATCCATTTATCTCTCGGTAATCCGAGGTGCCCATACCTCGGTAACCCGAGCCATCCATTTACCTCGACAACCCGAGCCGTTCTTATACCTCGGTAACCCGAGCCACCTTTATACCTCGGTAAAAAACCAAGTTGTCCTCTACCTCGGTCAGATCGAGGCACTCGAATACCTCTGCAAAATCCGACGCGGGAGAGTTCGTACCCACAATAATCGAATAAGATTCCAAACGAGAAATCATACCCCGGAGTGGCCTAAGGGCCATAAAGTAGCCTAGAACCTACATGATCATTGAATCTCAAGGCATCAGCTAGCTCTCTCAGCCATCAATCCTCTAACTGACAAGATACGGATCCTACTGACCTCATAACAAACTTGATTCGAATCCGTTTCGAATCACAACTACTTTCGGACCCCCACGATGCGCCTAGGGAATCAGGTGATCCTCTATAAATACACAGCACTCCAACCTCTCAGGTATGCGCAAATTCTAAGGCAATCTCTTACGCATTCATTCCCTGAATCTCATACTCCATTAGAGCTCTCACAAGAGCCATGAGGAACATTTCTATGAGAGTCTTCCCTCACGTCTGCTTGCTGTGAATCTCCACTAACTTGGGCGTCAATGGGTCCCCCGCAGAGGACAACCCCAAGGGAATCCTTTGCGAGCACTGACTGTCTTGCAGGTTCCACCCCGTACGTCGAGATCGGTGTTTGGACTCGGAGCCGGAAGCTCACCCGAGTCAGAGAACGGATTTCCGCGGAACAAATTGGCGCTTGAGGAAGGGCTTTTAAGTCCCATAAACTTGTAATCCAGGAGACAAAACTTAAAAAACCAAAAAAATCATCCTCTAATGGCCAATTGAAAGAGAGCCACATCCGAGGCTCAAGATCATGCTGCCTCTCAAAGGCCTGATCCGATTAGCGGTGTAGCACCTCCGCTACCACCGCCAGCTGAAACTCCTTCACCATCGGTAACGGCGGTAACCCTGGACTAGTTCGCCACTCTGGTTCAGTAGGTCCAAGCATTGACCCAGTTGGTTCAGGGATTCCAGGTGGAACTACTATCCCTGCTTCTCAGCCTCATGAGGAGGCCATTGCCCCTGCCCCGCCAGCAATCTCTTCTTCCGATCCGCCTGAGGCGGTGGATCGCGGTCACCGGCCCGCAAAGGCGAAGCTGGCGCTGCAGCGAGCTGGAGGGAAGAGGCCGCTCAGATCCAGGCGGGTTCGCTCTCTCTCCCTGGTGTCTTCCCAGGATTCGACATCGCTGCCGTCTTCTCCTCGCTCGATTCCTCATACCACTCTGGATGAAGGGATCAGACAACAGATGCAGGAGATGCGTCGGGAGTGGCGTCAGGAGTTAGACACCGTCAGGCAAGCCCCTCCGTCCCAGCCAAAGGCGGAGCAGGGCATCCCCTTCTCCGAGAGGATCATGAGGGAAGTGATTCCCCTTCATGTTAAGCTCCCCACCATCGAGCCGTACAATGGATCCACCGATCCCGATGATCATCTGAGCAGCTTTAGGTCCATCATGATGTTCCATGAAGCGTCGGATGCGATCCTCTGTCGAGCCTTCCCCTTCACTCTAAGGTAGTGTTTGATAGCCCAAAAGCTATCTGGATAAATGTACGGGATAGCATGGTAGCCGAGGGAATAAGTATTTTTAAAAATTACAAGTATGTCATCAAGGGATAACTTTAGTTGTTCATGGATTCCCTAGGAAATAAGTTCAAGGGATAACCCATGGTTAACCATGGTTAACCATTTATCCCCTCTGGTTAAATTTTTTAGACCTATCTCTTCTAGCTATAGCATTTGGGAATAAGGAGGGATATCCAGGGGATATCCTTCCTTATCCCCCATATCAAACACTGCCTAGGGATCCGCCTGAACCTAGTTCAACGGTTTGAAACCAAATTCCATTGATTCTTTTGACTAACTGAGCTGTTTGCTCATTAGCCAGCTCATCAGCAGCCATCGCCACCGACGGAGATCTGATTCCCTCTCTGAAGTTAAGCAGAGAGAGGGGAATCACTGAAGAGCTACCTTGATTGTTTCAACATGGCCCTCCTAGAAGTCACCATCTCAACCGCGAGGTGGCCATGTCTGCCCTGGCCGAAGGGGTATCGAAGGAGGAAGACTTCTATCTGGCTCTAGAGGTTAATTACTCGAAGAGCCTCTCAGACATGATGTCCCTGGCGGATTAATATGCCAGGGTTGAAGAAACGAGGAGGTCAGCTCGAGCTGAGCAGCTGAAGAAGGAGGCAAAGGGCTCAGACAAGCAACGAGCCTACCAATGTGTAAGCCGCCTCGCCATGGAGAGCTCCTCCACCACCGCCACGAGGCCGAACCCGGAGTCCTGCTCGAAAGTTCAACCATTACACTCTCCTCACCGCACCAAGAACGCAGATCCTGATGGAGATCGAGCATCAGCTTCCTCGACCCCTCCTCTTCGAGGCAACGGAGCTCGGAGGGACCCGGCCAAGTACTGCCACTTTCATCGAGACTACGGCATGATACCGAGGACTATTGGCAGCTCAAGAATGAGATCGAGCAATTGATCTAGCAAGGCAGATTGGACTGGTTTAGAGGGCCCCCTGGGCCGAATAATGAAGAGAATCGCCAGCCTGAACCTTACCAACTCCCACCACCAAATCCTCCAGTTATTGGCAACGTTAATGTGATAGTATGGCCGACTCCCCATCTTCTTGGCCAGGCGAGGAGGAGAACCCGCCGAAGAAAGCTCGGGTTGATGAGCTCACTTTTTCTGATGAAGATCTCCGGGAGGTACAGTACTCCCATGATGATGCTCTGGTTGTATCTTTGAATATGAACAATTATGATGTACATTGCATTATAATTGATAGCGGAAGCTCCGTTAATGTTTTGTACTTCGATGCCTTTGTGAGATTAAGATTCCGGGTAGAAAGTCTCCGAACTGTAGAGTCCACCCTAGTAGGCTTCACAGGTGACTCCATAATCCCCGAAGGGATCATCACTCTGACGATCCGAGCCGGCACTTGGCCCTGTGTGGCTACTATGCTTATGGATTTCCTTGTAACTAAACTTCGGTCCCCTTACAATGCTATCCTCGGCAGATCGGGACAGATATCTCTCAAGGCCATCATTTCTATTCCCCATCTCGCCATGAAGTTCCCCACCGAATGGAGAGTGGGGATTGTTCGGGGAAGCCAGATTATAGCTCGGCACTGCTTCATCGCCAACCTTCAGTCCAGAAAACCCAAGGTAGACGGACTGGATGCCTAAGAAGATTTCGCCGAACAACAAGGAGAACCAGTCGAAGAATTGGAGGAAGTACCACTCGACGAAGCTCGCCCGACCGAATCATAAAGATTGGGTCACAGCTGGAAGAAAAGCCTTGGCAAGAGCTGATTGAATTCTTCCGGAAGAATGCCATGTCTTCGCCTGGTCCACATCAGACATGCCCGGAATCAGCCCAGATGTCCTGGTTCATCGCCTCAGCATGGACAAACATTTCGGCCGATTAAACAGAAGAAGAGAAGCTTCGCCCCGAGCACCAGAAAGCCATTGAAGAAGAGGTGGATAAGCTCATCAAAGCCAACTTCATCCGAGAAGTCAATTATCCTGATCGACTGCGAATGTGGTTATGGTGAAAAAGTCGAATGGCAAATGGAGGATCTGCATCGACTTCACCGACCTCAACAAGGCCTGCCCAAAAGATAGCTTCCCTCTTCCTCGAATCTACCAGCTCGTAGATTCGACTTCGGGCCACCAAATGTTGACTTTTATGGATGCCTATTCAGGTACAACCAGATCCGGATGGCGCCGAGGATGAGGAAAAGACCGCTTTCATCATCGACCGAGGTATCTATTGTTACCGAGTGATGCCCTTTGGTTTGAAAAATGCAGGTGCCACCTACCAAAGGCTGGTCAATAAAATCTTCAAGGAGCAAATCGGTCAGAATATGGAAGTTTATGTTGATGATATGTTGGTGAAGAGCAAGGAAGCATCCCAACAAATCGAAGACCTCACGGAAAGCTTTGCAACGCTTCGGAAGTACCAGATGAAGCTCAATCCCACCAAATGTGCTTTCGGAGTCAACTCCGAAAAGTTTTAGGCTTCATTGTCTCCTAGCGAGGCATTGAAGCAAATCTCAGAAGATCCAGGCCCTACGGCAGATGGCCCCTCCAGGATCAATCAAAGACGTGCAACGCCTCACCGGAAGAATAGCGGCCCTTAGTCGCTTCATTGCTCGGTCAGCCAAAAAGTGTCTTCCCTTCTTTAAAGCTCTTCGATCGGCCAAAAACTTCCAATGGATCCCAAATTTCCAGAAATCCTTCGAAGACCTCAAGAAATACCTTGGCTCTCCTCCCCTCCTCAGCAGCCTGGAGCCAGGCAAACGCTGAGCCTATACCTGGCGGTCTCTGAGAACGCTGTTGGCTCGGCGCTAATCAGAGAGGAGAGCAAGACCCAAAAACCTATCTATTATGTCAGCAAGCTACTCAAAGATGCTAAAATGAGGTATACTCAGGTGGAGAAGATGGTTTTGGCCCTGGTAACATCGGTCCAGAAGTTACGGCCGTACTTTCAAGTGCACGCTGTTATCATTCTGACTGACCAACCCCTCAAGGCGATTATCCATCGTCCAAAAGATCGGAGAGAATGACCAAGTAGGCTATCAAGCTAAGCGAGCATGACATTCAGTATCAGCCTCATCTAGCCATCAAAGCCCAGGTCATGGTGGACTTCCTCCTCAAGTGCACCATACCCAAGATGGCTCTGCTTCAGGCGACTTTGGACAACCAAAGCCCTGCGCCCCATGGTTGCTTCACACCGACGGATCCTCCAGCGCGAGCGGTTCTGGTGCTGGCCTGGTCCTCACAAGTCCGGAGGGTGCAACCTTTGAATATGGCATTCGCTTCTCCTTCCCAGCTTCAAACAATGAGGTAGAGTATGAGGCCCTGCTCGCCGGACTCCGCATCGCCCATGAGCTTAAAGTTGAAAGGTTAAATGCCTACACCGATTCTCAGTTGGTGGCGGGCCAGGTGCAAGGAGAATTCGAGGCTCAGAGCCGAACTGATTCGATATCTCCAAAAGGTGTGCGATCTATCTTCCTGTTTCGTTGAATTTAAAATTATCCAGGTCCCAAGGGCGAAAATGCGCACCGATCTCCTGTCCCGTCTGACAACCACAACTCAATGGACCTTGAACGAGTTTCCACTTGGAAATCCTAGAGAGATCTAGCATTGCCGATGCTAGTCAAATGATGCAGATCAATACCGAACCATCTTGGATTGACCCTCTGCATCGGTACCTTGAAGAAGGGCTACTGCCCGCTGATAGAAAAGAGGCGAGGAGGCTAAAAATGCAGTCGTCTCATTATATTCTAATGACGATCGGCTGTATAAGCGATCCTTCTCCATGCCATTGCTCAAATGCCTCCGTCCATCAGAAGTGATTACGCTCTTCGGAAGGTTCATGAAGGCATCTGTGGCAATCACCTCGGCAGCCGCGCCCTTTGCCACAAAGTGTTACGCCAAGGATATTATTGGCCAACGATGCAGAAAGATGCTGATGACCTTGTCCGAGCCTGTGATGCATGCCAATGATACTCAAATATTCAGAGGCTCCCCTCTCTCATCTGACTTCCATCTCATCCCCTTGGCCCTTCGCCAAATGGGGAATGGATATTCTTGACCCTTTCCCCCTCGCAATGGGGCAAAGGAAGTTCTTGTTTGTTGCAATTGATTATTTCACTAAGTGGGTTGAAGCCGAAGCAGTCGCCCAGATAACCGAAGCTCAGGCTAAAGACTTCGTGTGGAGGTCCATCATCTGCTGCTTTGGTCTTCCCCACACCATCATCACCGACAACGGGAAGCAGTTTGATAATTCAAAGTTTCGGGAGTTCTACGAGGATCATGGCATTCTCCATCGCCTGACATCGGTCGGACATCCTCAAGCTAACGGAGAGGCCGAGGTAACAAACCGAACTCTCTTGCAGGGAATTAAAGCTCGACTTAACCAAGCGAGAGGCCGATGGGCGAGGAGCTCCACCATGTGCTGTGGGCGTACCGAACCACTGAAAGGGCTCCCATGGGCCAGACTATATTTAAGATGGCTTTCGGCACAGAAGCTGTTATCCCCGTGGAGGTCGGCTCCCCTCCCCTCGCACCGAAGGCTACTCAGAAGAATCCAATGATGAACAACTCCGAACTAATCTTGACTTGATAGAAGAAGTCAGGGAGAAAGCTGGATCCGGATGGCGGCCTACCAACAAAGAGTTGTCCGCTACCATTCAACCAGAGTCAAAGGAAAGTTTTTCTTTCAGGCGATATGGTACTTCGGAAGGCATCCGTCTCGAAGCCACTGGAGCAAGGAAAGTTGTCTCCTAATTGGGAGGGTCCTTATCAAATTACGGAGGTAATCAGACCCGCACCTATAAGCTCCAAGATCTAAATGAAAGTCTATTCCCGGACTTGGAACTCGGATAATCTCCGCATCTATCATCAGTGAGAGTTTATAAATCCTCGACTGGCCGAGCGATCTCCGACCTTGGCCGCGCCAAGTAAAATATATCCAGCTAAGCTGGGAGGACTCCGTACCTTGGCAGCGCCAAGTAAAATATAATCTTTATAAATCCTCGGCTAGGCCGAGCGATCTTCGGACCTTGGCCGCGCCAAGTAAAATATATCCCAGCTGGGCTGGAGGACTCCGTACCTTGGCAGCGCCAAGTAAAATATAATCTTTATAAATCCTCGGCTGGGTCGAGCGATCTCCAGACCTTGGCCACGCCAAGTAAAATATATCCCAGCTGGGCTGGGAGGACTCCGTACCTTGGCAGCGCCAAGTAAAATATAATCTCTATAAATCCTCGGATGGGCCGAGCGATCTCCGGACCTTGGCCGCGCCAAGTAAAATATATCCCAACTGGGCTGGAGGACTCCATACCTTGGCAGCGCCAAGTAAAATATAATCTTTATAAATCCTCGGCTGGGCCAAGCGATCTTCGACCTTGGCCGTGCCAAGTAAAATATATCCCAGCTGGGCTGGAAGGACTCCGTACCTTGGCAGCACCAAGTAAAATATAATCTTTATAAATCCTCAGCTGGGCCGAGTGATCTCCATACCTTGGCTGCACCAAGTAAAATATAATCTTGAAGCCTTGGTCAAACCGAGTGATATCTCGAATATTATTGAAGCCTCGGCCAAGCCGAGTGACGGTCTACCTTGGCAGCGCCAAGTAAAATATATTCTTGAAGCCTCGGCCAAGCCGAGTGATATATTCTTGAAGCCTCGGCCAAGCCGAGTAACGGTCTTCGTACCTTGGCAGCGCCAAGTAAAATATATTCTTGAAGCCTCGGCCAAGCCGAGTGATATATTCTTGAAGCCTCGGCCAAGCCGAGTGACGGTCTCCGTACCTTGCAGTGCCAAGTAAAATATATTCTTGAAACCTCGGCCAAGCCGAGTGATATATTCCTGAAGCCTTGGTCAAGCCGAGTAACGGTCTCCGTACCTTGGCAGCACCAAGTAAAATATATTCTTGAAGCCTTGGCCAAGCCGAGTGATATACTTCTGAAGCCTCGGCCAATCCAAGTAATATATTTCTGGAAGCCTCGGCCTAGACGAGTAATTCTCAAACACTCTGACGTGACCAAGACATCCTATTATGCTTCGGCAGAGGTAAGTAACCTTATCCGCTTACCAGCAAGATTATGCAAGTTATTTCTTTTCAAAGAAATACGTACTTATCCCTTAAATAGGATCATGTTTACTGCATGAGCTCACAGGGCCGCCCAGGCCTTTCTCTGACCTGAACAGAGATAAACACTTCCTCCATAGAGGACTAAATGACATGTTGGCAAAAATAAAGTAGCAAAAGCACTACCGGACTTATAGATTATGCTACGGACCGAAAAGCATAAAATGAGAATAGCAACTCTCGACACAATCACATCGGAAAAAGAAACAGATGTCAAAAGAAGAAAGAGTAGAAACTTTCTTTATTAATGAAAAATTACAACCTCTTGAGAGGCATTACAAGTGCGTCATAGCACAGGAAATAAAAACAAATAAAAAGCTCGGCTGGGCAACTTCGGTCGATAATGATGTCTCTACATCCGACCCCAGAAATCAGGAAAACCAGACAAGCTCCGTTGAGCCACTGGTTAATGCCAAAGAACAAAGTAGGCCATCCACGGATCCCTCGGATGAACACGTTGAGGGATCATAACCAGGTCAAGGACCCGTGGATGCTTATACCAATGAAGCATCCCCCCAAGTGGGATGCTGGTCTGCTAGCCACTGCATAACAACATAGGCAGGGAACTAGCAGACTCACACATCCCTCCTCCCTCTTCACATGGAAAAAGATTTCTCAGACGGATGAGCTGAGGAATCCAAATTGAGGGAGAAGGCAAAATTTATGTCAGCCATGGGGGATATGTATGCTTTGCATTTCCTGTGATCCCTATGGCAAGTGGCAAAGGACACACAGGAAGTGTGTATGTGCGCTCCCATATGACCTCTACGAACATCCCTTGCGCTCTCCATATGACCTCTGAAATTTTTCCCTTGAGGACTACTTGCTCTTCGACAGCTTCTTCATCACCCCAGCTATCTGGGACAAACCAACTTGCAAAAGGAAAGCTCAACCTTTCCACTCTCAACCTCAATGAAACAGACGCCATGAAAACCCTTGCAAGTCACAGAAAGGGAAGGCCTTGGGAGATAGCCCAACACGGTCAGCTCTCCCCGCTTTATAGGCAAACAGGCCGGGAGTAGCCATTAAAGCAGAAAGCCCCGGGATTCAAAACGCCCTGGCCACACTGCCATGTGGCGGTTTAGGATAAAAGGGTGCTTTCCAAAGCGCGCCGAATGTATTTCCCAGGCCATGACGCAAGACAAAAGATTTTCCTCTGACCTCGAATCAAGAGCCTAAATGCAGAAATCATCCGCAGGTCCTTAGATATGGGCAGGCCTGGGAAATCACCTTGTGAAAATGACACCGCCCAATGGCGGTTGAATGCTTGATGCGTACACTAAAGAGACCCGCGTTGGAAAAGGCCAACGGGATAAATGCCTTACGCAAAAAATAAAGCGTCCTTCGGCGAGTTACAAATCTCTCATCCGCTTGGGCAGAAAATGAGACGATTTCTTATAGACCGACTATCCACCAAATCTTGGCACTAGTCGAGGTATTCGTGCAGTTTTTTTTGGTCATATCGCGCCGAACCATTTTATGCCTCGGCCAAACGAGCCAATTTCTTATTTCGGATAGATCGAACTATCTGCTTAGCCTCGGCCTTGACCGGGATGTTTCCCAAAGTTCTAGCCAAACTATTCTATGCTTCGGCGTACCAAACCATCTGCTTAACCTCGGCCTCGATCGAGACGTTTCCTTAAGTTCAAACCGAGCTGGCTTACGTCAGCAAAGCAAATCGGTTCAGCTTCGAATAAACAAGACGTTCAATTCGAAAGAATAAACCGGCCTAAGAACACGAATTGATTATGATTCGTTCGCCGTCAGGAAAAACTTGTGACAAAAAGATCATCCGAAAAAGACAAACAAGTGGAAACAAAAGATCTATTCATTAAAGTTTGGCCATATTACAAATCTAAGAGGCAAAAAATATATAAGCAACCCTTAAGAATCAGGGTACGGGTCGGTCCCAGAAGCCTCCTCGGTAACATCCAGGAGGACTTGACTTGCTTCACCCACTTCAAATATTGTTGGGAGAGAAATCTCAGGTTCCTCAGTAGCGAGCTGAGGGCGTTCTTTAGGAGCCGCGGCCTCACTAGGGCCCAGGATGGTGTCAAGATCGATCCGAAATATCCTCATAGTTGGCTTCTTCAGCTCTCCGGGTGCAAGCATCAAATAGCTCGGCCTCCAAAAAGATAAATCTAACTCGGGATATCCCCGAGAGATTTTCGCCCGAGTTTCCTCTTCGGCGAACCGGAATGCATCAGCACAAGCCTCCCTCCGCTCCTCAGAAAATTGCACAGAGCCTCTGTACTCCTCCACAGCCGAGGTAATTCGCTTGTTAGCTTTAGCTAACTGGTTCCCGAGTTCAAGATTCATCTGGCGACTTGCGGACAATTCTGCCCTTAGAGCTTTAAATTGCTCCTACGCCTCGAGCCTGATTTTTCCCATCTGCAAAACATCATAATGTTTGAGCCCACGAATAAAAGAAAAGTATCGAAAGCAAGTAAATGAGAAGCACTATACCTCTTCCTCCCGCCGAGCCATTTTATTACTCAGCTCTTCAACCTTTTCCAAGGCCTTAAATTTGGCCCTTATTTTGATGAAGACCCTCCTTGAGGTCATTAATTCGGGATTGTTTGTCCCCGATTTCCCGCCAAGATTGATTGAGGTCAGTGGTGAGCCTAGCAATCTGCTCATGTTGCCATTTCAGCCGATCTTCCAGGCTGACGAGCTGATCCCGCTACCGCCAGCACCTGTGCTCCTCCTCCTCGAGCCTCCTGCTCCAACTACTTTTATCCTTGGAATGACTACCCCTCAGTGGTTCCACCTTTTGTCGAAATATTGCTGCATGGCCTTAACTTCGTTGTCATGCTTTGCCTTAATTTGGGATAACTCCAGGCAAGCCTTGTCCAATTGTTCGCAAAACCCTGAAGCTCTCTGACTTGGGCTTCGAGCCGAGAGGCCCTTTCGGCTGCAAGTCGGTGAGACTCGCTCACCCTCTCGAAATCCATCCTAGCGGACGCCAAGGCCCTGGAAAGCCGGCTGGTTGAATCCACCCTCGCCTGAAGGTCGGCCGCCTCCTTCTTGGCCTGAGCGCAAGCCCCAATGGCCAAATTTAAGCGCCAATTCAGCGCCCTTGTGACCAAGGCATTCTGCGAGAAAAACACAAGTAAGAAACCACGGCCCGACGACCAATCAGGAATTACAACCTCGGTACAATAACTTACCCGGGAGATGTAGTTTGAAGCCATCGTCATGAGAGTAGTGTTATTATTTCGAAAGAAGAAAACATCCTTCGGTGCCCCGAGCCGATCGAAAGCTACCTCAATGATATCCTCGACTGCAGGCTCGTCCGTCGAGGAACTCCCCCCCGCGCGCAAAACAGACCTCATCAAGGCGGTGAGCATATCATCCACCTCCGAGCTATGGACAAGAGAGCTCATAGCCGAAGAACTGGCCTGAGGAACTCCGGTCCGAGGAACCATCCGCTCGGCTTCCTTGTCAAAACTTTAACCTGCAAGGCCTCGAATGCTTCGGCCCCGACTGAGGGAACCTCGTCCCGAGCATCCCCTTCATTCAGCGATTCTTCTTTTTCTTCCTCCTCTTCTACTGATGCTTCACCTCCGATAGACTTCACCTAAACTTTAACCTCTTTCACGATGGCTCCGGGAACCGCGGAAGAGAGATCCTCAGTAGGAGGCACCACGACCTCCACCAGCCTTTCAACAGGCAGCTTCACTTGAGCCTCAGCAGCCGCCACTACCTCTCCTGACCCCTCCACTTAAGTATGGGTCTCTTCCATGCGCAGTGGACTCCTCACCGTTGGTAACTGAAAAACCTCTGGCAGAAGGATCGCCAGACCGACCGACGACATCTCCTCGGCATTGTCTGACACGACTACTATTTGAAGAGGGAAAACCCCAATAGCTCCCTCCAAACTCTCCCAGTGATTTCCTCTACTACTTTACCCCCCTCGGTAGGGAGGGCTCATCAACCACAGTCTGAGTTCCTGCTTCCTCCCTTATTGGGATAGGAGAGTGGTGACTGGAACTATCCTTCTTCGGTCCCTTCGGACAAGGCCTGGAAGGGTGAAACCTCTTTTGGATATGTGTTTTTCCCCAGAACTGGAGCCCCTATGATGCTTGCCCAGCTCCTTCTTCATCTGGCCCACAAACGACGACCTCTCGGCTGAAAATACACTAAACGGTTCAATCGAACAGAAATATCCAAGCACACCGACCATCGTAACCAAAGAAGAAAGGTACACTTACCTTGAGGGTCGATAGAGCTAAGCCCAGTGGCAAAGAGGGCATCCTTCGCCAACAGAGTACTAGCCGATACCTCCGGACCATTGCGAAGGGTCATTAGATCTCTCTTCTCCTGCTCGCTCAACTCCGAGCACGCCTCTGGATCCTTCACATAACTCGCCCATCCCTCAAAAAATCTGAACCGATATTCCCTTTGGCAATAAAAAATCGGGGCTTCCACTCCTTTATCGAAGATGGGTTGTTGGTAATCATCTTGAATGACTTTCGGGGACCAATATATGGCCACTCGGAGCCCCTCCCAGAAACCAGGTTATGGCATACTCAAAACATGGGGAGGGTCGCAGTCACCCTAACGCGGCTGCACAACGAGATGAACCCGATGAGATTGTGCCAGCTATTCGGTGCCACCATTGTTGGACATATATTGTAAAACCTCATCACCTTCTGTACCAGCGGGTGAAGAGAAACCAAAGACCTGCCCTAAGGCTTTCCTCATAGAAGAAAACTCCACGACTTAACTCAGTCGGAACCCTATGCTCAGCCCTCGGCACCCGTAAGACTACGTCCTTAGGGACCCTATAAAGTCAACAGATTCTATCCAGATCCTCGAAGGTGATCTCTGAGGCAACGTCATTTGGGCCCTTCATATTGATGGAATACGGAACAAACACGAACAAAAGAATAGAGGCTCAGGAAAACAGGAAAAATCTCTATGGCAGGGGCGAAGAGGCATTGCAGAAGGAGTGCCGCCCTAGCCCTCTTTAAATAACAATCCAAAAAGAAACCCCAAGACGCTAAAATTTTTGATATGAGCGCCAGAAATAAAGGAGTCCCACCACGTGGAACTCCCATAATCGCAGCCTGCTAGAAACGAGGCATTTCTTCCTCGAGCCATGGCGTAAAATGATGACGAAATGGCGACTTGTCGTTCACGAGATCATCATTGCCTAACCTTTTAAATCCCCCCAAATGAGATTATTCTAGAATTCTACTCCCTATATCCGAATTTACACTTCGGACTAGGGAGTGGGGGACATGTGATGAGGGGTAAAATTGTCATTACATTAAGACCTACATACATCGACAATTGGGTCAAGCCCAATCTGAGCATCCCGCCGGCCAGCTGTCATGACCATCAATTAGCGAGGCCGAATTGCCCTTAGCGAGGTCAATCGCCTTTAGCAAGGTCGGGTCGCCCTGGCAACCCGAGACATCATTTACCTTGGCAACCCAAGCCATCCATTTACCTTGGTAGCCCGAGGTGCCCATACCTCGATAACCCGAGCCATCCATTTACCTCGGCAACCCGAGCCGTTCTTATACCTTGGTAACCCGAGCCACCTTTATACCTCAGAAAACCAAGTTGTTCTCTACCTTGGCCAGACCGAGGCACTCGAATACCTCTGCGAAATCCAGCGCGGGAGAGTTCATACCCATAATAATCGAATAAGATTCCAAACGAGAAATCATACCCCGAAGTGGCCTAAGGGTCATAGAGTGGCCTAAGGGCCATAAAGTTGCCTAGAACCTACATGATCGTTGAATCTCAAGGCATCAGCTAGCTCTCCCAGCCGTCGATCCTCTAACTGACAAGATACAGATCCTACTGACCTCATAACAAACTTGATTCAAATCCGTTTCGAATCACAACTACTTTTAGACCCCCATGATGCGCCCAAGGAATCAGGTCATCCTCTATAAATACCACAGCACTCCAACCTCTCAGGTACGTGTAAATTCCAAGGCAATCTCTTACGCATTCATTCACTGAATCTCATACTCCATTAGAGCTCTCATAAGAGCCCTGAGAAATATTTCTGTGAGTCTTCACCTCACATCTGCTTGCTATGAATCTTCACTGACTTGGGTGTTGGAGGATCCCTCACAGAGGACAACCCCAAGGGAATCCTTTGCAAGCGTGGACTGTCTTGCAAGTTCCACCCCGGACGTCAAGATTGATGTTCGGACCCGGAGCTGGAAGCGCACCCGAGTCAGAGAACGGATTTCCGTGACAACATTGGCAATAGTAACTTTTGTAGTAGCATCTTGGAACAACACTTAAAAAGATGCTCTATACAAATAATAAGAGAAGAAATGGATTCTATCAATCAAATTTATCATTGCAATAGCTTCTGTATTTCTGTGTTTAGTCCTAATGACATGCTCGCTAGTCATTCGACATAGGTTATTTTATTCAAGAAAAAAATACCATCTATAGCCTTAGTGAAAGAATAACATATCAGAAAACTTCTTCGGTTGCATTTGGTGCATCATCAGACAATTCTGAATAGAAATATGGATTGCCTATAAGATAAATTACCATTGATAGATTATCAATAATTTAATTACTATCTTTGGTATACACGGGTATTGCTATAGTAATATTAATTATTATGTTTGGTATGATAAATAGATTACCATTCATATAACATCAAATTTTCAAAATAATTCTAAATTAAATTTATTAAAATTTTATATATTGTTATATATTTGATTTAAAAAAATATTTATAAATGACATCGAAGCGGCTGGTGAGGAGGCCACCGATCGGAAGAAGTTCCACGGCGTTTGGAGACAGCCGTGTGGCGGAGATCTGCAACCGACTCGAAGGAAGAGGGTGTGGCTCAGGTCGGTAAAGGAGGAGGCGAGTAGACAGCAGTGCGGTGAAGATCTGTGACCCGACTCGACGGAAGAGGGTATGGCTTGGTCGGTAAAGGAGGAGGCGAGTAGAGAGCGATCAAAGAAAACAGAAACAATTCTGTTAAAAAAATTATCAGATTATCATCTCTGATAATATGGATAACCATCCCTTTCTGAAAGATAATTCATATTACCACTACAAGATAGATTATTATTTAAAACATATACCAAACATAGTTATCTGGTGGTCCATTTAAATTACCAATAATTTGAATAGATTACTGATTACTAAACGCAACCTTAAAGCAACATAAGGGTTTTCACTAAAAAGTTTGATTGGTATTGAAAGTTATGGGTCTGTGTAGAAAGAAATTACGGATTTTGGGAAAGAAAAGATTGTAGCTATGATGATACTAAACCTTGAATAGAGAGGAGATTTCAGGAGTTTTATTTCTTAATGTAATGCTTTGAAAAGTACTCGACATATGAACCTCATCAAGATGATAACATTCTCTTCTAGATTCATAAAGGGGATAATTTCAAAACTCTAGTTTTTGAGTTCATGCCTAATAGAAGGCTAAAGGAGTGATTGCATCCACAAGTTAAGTGATCCAAGTTAAGAGAAAATTTTGAATCTTATCCAGAGGTTGAACATAGCCATAGAAGTTGCCTCTACATTGGATTATCTTCACCACCATGGGCCTATTAGTGTATGCCCTAAATCCAATTGGATTAGATGCTATTTTGTACACATTACATTATGAATGCCAATCAATAAGATTGGTTTCTTTATCTATCCAGGTGTAATTCTATATATATATATATACTTGTAAAATAAAGTTCAAAAGAATGTGAACTGTGAATATGGAATTTATAATAAATATTACAAATTGTGAGATCCAAAATTAAACATTATAGTTCAATTCTTTAAATTTTTCTAGTCGATGCGTAGATAGGACTGAGCACTGTCGAACACCGTGAGACTAGCACACATTGCATATCTTCACCCTTATAGCAACAACTGATCTAGCAAGCTAAAGTATGGAGATACTTAGATAAGTATGTGGATGCTTGTTATTGTAATAATGCATTGGATGACCCAATCAGAGATCACATATGGATATTCTATATAGTGTCAATGGTTGATTTCTGATGATGATGGTACGAATGATCCTTTAACTTGAAATCTTCATTGCACCTCATATGTGGAATGTTATGCTTTGATAATATGCAAACGTAGCTTTATCCATGGATGGCAAATATGGTATCGGTTGGGTATAATGCAAAGCATATAAAGATGGTATTTGATCAAGAAAGGATTCGTCTTCCTTAATAGAGAGGGTTATATCTTACGGCCACTTGATGGATTAAATTGACTATTAAATCCTTATAAGGCTAAGTTGAAATTCGAAATGGTTTTGAAGTTCCAATTCATGTAAGTCAATTTTTCTGAGATCAAGTAAATAAAGATCAATTACAGGGTTGATACATTCCATACTACTGATTGATCTGGGATATGTAATGAAGGGATTGAATCGTATGGTAATCGTTCATGGATAGGTGTTATTGATGACCATGTCAACAAAACCCTTAACACTTGGGTGGTCATGATGCTTTGCTAGAGGCCACTCATAATCTATAATCATAGATTCTTTGATTTGATCAAAGAGTTGATTTGATTAAAGAATTAACTTGGACAAAATATTGTTCAGGTCATCCTTAGGGTCAATATTAAAGACATAATTATTGTCAATGTGTCAAGGAACCTTATGGGTCACACGCATTAAGGAGATTTTTGATGAAGTTAAAATGGGACTTAAGTTGGACTTAAGTTGGACTTAAGTTGGACTTAAGTTGGACTTAATTCAAATTTAATGATCAATCATAATCAAAGAGGAAAGAATTTTAATCCATTGATTGGATACCCAATTAGGTATAATCCATGTGATGAATGGCTCGGATTAACTGGGCTTAATCATGAGTTATTTGACTTCCTATTTTTTAGGGATGCACATCCACATGATGGGCATGATCTATCCCCATGTTATGATGGAGTTCATACCCAAAATTGGACGTGTGATCATAAGTTATTTAACCTCCTATTTTTAGGGATGAATGTCCATATAATGGACATGATCTCATCATCAAGAGATAAGAAGGGATCCCATCTCACGCTTAAGAAAGATCATGCCCAAGGTTGGGTGTGATCTTGGAGTGAGGAGAGAGTGAAATCATGCCCAAGGTTGGGCGTGATCTTAGGATGTGAAGATGGAGAGATCATGCCCATGAGTTGAGCATGATCAATCTCACATCATGAAGAAAGATTGAGCTTAGGATGAAGTGTCATCAATGGATTAGTTAAATTTTTAATTTTAAGGAATGTCAACCTTATCCATTGAGGTTGTTTTGATGGTTATAAAAACCACATCCCTCTCCCTTTCATGGTGAAAATTTTGGGCATGCTCTCTCTCACTTCCACGCCTCTCTCTCTCTTTCACGTCTCTCTCTCTTGGATGGTTGAAAACATTCCTGTCTCTCTTGAACGAGTGGAAGTCTCTCTATCTCTTAC